>WAAG01061183.1:0-22158 GCA_013390105.1 Tichodroma muraria
ACCACAGTGAGTCAGCAGAAGGGATGGGATAAGAATTCATCCCCCACACTGCTTCCTAGCCAATGTCAATAAACCGAAAATATCAGTTTTCTCAATAAGCTTAAACACTTCATTCAGGGGTCCAAAGGCATGACACTTGAGGAAAAGGAGAAAAATGAAGATTTACTTTCCATTCAAGGGTTAAAGAGAGATGCCCAAATATTGGATGTCATCTCACCAACAGGTCTTCAAAAGTTGTTTCTCCTTCAGGTTATACATTTTAGCAGCAAAAGGCAAATACCAAGAAATAGATTTTGGAAAAAAACCCCAAAACCAAACAAAAACCAAAACAGCCAAAACACCCTCCCTTCCCCTACCCATACTAATTCAAACTCAAACAACTTTTGAAGTTATCTTCACAGCCCTTACCTTTCTGAATTCAGTCAGGTATCTGAGAACATGCATCCTCCTCATAATATACAGTACAGTGGCTCAAAAGTTTATTGGAAAAAAAGGAATCTAAATCTTCAGATTTCTCCAAACACAGACAGGAGGCATTTATTCCTTTACTTCTTTCTCATTAAGCAACCATCCATTCATTTTATTTTGCAACACCAATCTGATATTTCCACACCAATTAAAAGAATGAACCGGGCAGGAAGAGAGGGGAACGCGACCAAATTAATTATTGCAGCACTGATTTCATAGCGTTTCCTGATGCAGATAGACGTTTCATTTTTAAAACTGAACCGGTTACAGAATTTCTGTTAAATGTATCAAAGTATGTATGTTTAATTGAGCTGGGAAAGCCAAGTTTAGACAATTCTTTTAAAACTGCAGGCATTCCCAAAGCTTTAAAATATGAACCGTCCAAGTTTTTGAGGAAAATCATGAATGGGTCAAGACAGGGCATTTGGTTAACCAGCTGTGGTGTTGCAAATCTCATGTACACTCAAAGCACTTCTCAGAAACAAGAACTGCAGAACTAAACTAACCTCGGTCTGCGGTCACAATCCTTTGGTAAGGATGGACACGCATATCGTGCCTTCGAACTTTAGTAGCCACCGCACCTAGTTAAATTGCAATTACCAAGACAAAGTTAGAAAACATTCACAGAAAACATTAACAGCAGGTTTATCAAAATGGATTTAAATGATCATTAACTACAAAAGTTCATTTTAAGAAAAGCAACAAGTTAAGGCACAGTAGTTTCAAATCTTAATCTTAAAAAGAAGTTTATCTGTGCAGATTAATATTGCATTTATTTTAAACATCCTGGCCTTAACCTGTTTAATCCATTCATTTACAATCCCAAAATTACAGTATTTCATGAAATCTATTAGACCCAAGCACATTTAAGCTTTACTAGTCACATATTCACTGAAGTGCCTTTCTTGCAGCAGGACTATTTTAAATAATGCCATCTTTAATACTGACAATTATTTGCTAACCTTAAGATCACTTCCAGTTCTACCACAAAAAAAAGTTTTAAAGCAATTCTTCAAGCCTACAGATTGTGATTTTAAACTTTAAGTCAATAAGTATGAACTGCAATGAATTAGGTGATTAGTAAAGCAAACACTATATAGAACACTTAGCAGTCAGTATACTACTGTACACTCATAAATTACAGCTACTCTGTAATAATAGGACCTAATCCAAATTAATAGCACTATTTTATTTTAAATCTATGTGCAAAAAAAGTGCAAGTAAGTCACTGACTGCTAGGCCAAGCTTTTTTCAAGGCTGCTGAAAACTAAGCATTTGTTAAAATTCAGATCTGATGAAGGATCAGTTAAGACCGTTCTTGAATTCTTAGCCTTTCGTTGGGAAAGCCATACCTGAAGATAAAAAGGAAGGGAATTGAAAGTTAGTCACCAACTAAAACTTCATCTCAACACTAACATCCCTGAAAGTACTGATAGGGATGCATTTCTCTGCCTTTTATAGCAGAATTATTTTAAAACATCTTAAAGGTCCACCACAAAAATGGACAAAATACTATTAATGAGAATGAGACTATAACAAATAAAACTCAACGAAACCCAAATTTAATGCAATTAACTCTATACAACTGCTCAGATAAGAGAGCAGATGTATTAAGAGTTATCAATTCTAGGCAGCTAAAGCGGGAGTGTGGATTTTTCTTCCCCCTGCTCCCTTTTCATTCTTTAAATAACATTTTTTTAATGAGGTCTGGTTTGGGCAATACACCTCACACAGTTAAGCCTGAGTGTATACAACGGTTTCAGATGCCATTTCAGAAGTAATTTTAATTTTTCCCTCCTAACTCTTTACACAAAATCCTCTGAGAAATCCAAGTATCCTGCATTGTAATAAACTTTATTCTGGAATGCTGTATTTCTTTAGTTGCTATTAACTGAATTCAGGAGAGGGGCTTGCCACTAACCACTAACAGCTACTTTGATGAACTCTCTGTTACTTTATCCCGGGATGTACCGCAGCAGGACTCACAGACTGAGGGTAGAAGAGCTAGGGACAATATTTACATATTTGTGGGGAATTAATAAATGATAAAGTTATCATATGCTCGCAGAATTTTGGCTATGGGTTAACTGACAACAACCATAAGCTGACAGACGTACCGCATACTTTTGTCTGACTAGAACTTTTTGTTATTGATTCACTAGTCCTGAAAGACAGAAGTCTGAAATACACTTTCTTTTCTACTGTACATAATGTGGAAACATGCCCATATTCAGATAACTCACCAAGTATCTGTCACATGAAACACTGATTTTTTTTTTTGCAATACTCTCAACAAAACATTGACTTTGAACCTTATTGTCCAGTGCTCATTAGAGATGTTTAGAATTTGTGTAAATCAATAACTGCCACTAAACAAACTAAGATCAAAGTCCTACAAAATCAACATTATGCAGCACCAAGGTCATACGCAATTCAGAACAAACTGAAGAGGAAAGATTATTTAGATTCTGTAGAGTGTAGGGAAGGAAGAAACTATTTTAACTGCTTGTTCCATATTGGCCAGTTAACTGAATTGTCACAGCTGCTTTATCATTCTTGCCTTCGCACACCAAGTCAGTGGTCTGAAGTATTAGGACTGATGGACATTTCAATGCAACATATGTAAAAGAAGCCATCAGTAAAGTCGCTGATTTTATCGCCCTTTGGTCAGAACTCGGTTTGCTTTATATTCATTCAATGAAATAATTTTCTGCTCACAACATAGTTTAGAGCTTTCTGACACTGAGGAGAGATTTACCAGTAGCGTATTAAATGAACAAAAGCTCCAACTCAATATATTAAGACTTTTCCACTCCCTCCAGTTTTGCTACTAATACAATATAGCAAAATAAGAAGTCCTCTCTTCCAAAAATTGCTGAATGTTAATTTATGTTAAAGAGAATACAAACTAATCTGTTGTTCATGAGAGCCCAGATGACATGTAATAGACGTCAACTTCTATTTAGCTTTTTTTTCCCTTGCCTACGTATCTACCATGTAATAGCATACAAACATCAAGACTTTATTTTTGGTAAATTTATTAATATAAACTAAGCACACACATTCAGGAATGCCAAATACATTTAAAATGTTTCAGAGCTGCACCATTTGAGCAGCTCTCCTGGGCGGTTTCGATATACCTGAAATCAGTTTGTTGCTTCAGATTTTTTTCTTTGAGCTCCATGAACCTCTACCTTGCAAACACAACAGAAGCATCAGCAATACATTCTGCAGTCATCCACGTACGAAGGTCTTACCTAATACACCACTAGGTTCAATAGGGTACTCAAGGATTGATGTAGCTGGTGCCAGCGTGTAGGGGTATTCATACGGCGTGTAAATTAAACCGGCCTCGGGTCCGGGTGGAACTATTGCAGCGGTGGGATGAGGAGTTCCGTTTGGCATGACAGCGGTTTGTATTTGTCTGATCAAAGGCATTATGGTAGGGCCAGCTGGCGTAGGAGTACGCAGGGCAGCTGGTGGGAGAACAGGCGCAGGCCCAGTAATAATCCTTGGAGCCTGGGCTGTTGCTGCAAGAGAAAAGGCAAGGGCTGCTACAGTAAGCAAAGAAATTCAGAAGAAAGTATGGAGATAGCAGTACAAAACGTGGAAAGAATGGGAAAAAAGGGAAAAAGTAGGAAAGAAGAAAAATAAAAGGAAATCATTAGTACATGCGCTGATCACACAGTGCCAAAGCACACCATTCAAATGCAAACAGCTTTCCATTTTCCAGTGTGATTAAGTATGAACATGCAAAACAAAAAAGCCATTGTAAAACAGTGAGGTAGATTTCTCAAACAGGTTACACAGCACGAAAGCTCCATTTAGACCACATTTCTTCATTTATGCTATCAAGACTGCATGAGACCGAGATGCATGCAGGAAATACGAGGAAAATACTGTCGCAATCAAATACAGAGTACAAAATTTAGTGCATCTATAGAGTCCACAGACACTCAGTTATGCAGAGCTGCTGTATGAGTCCGGAGTTTCTATATGCCTTTAAATTGTATTTAAACATATACACAATTCCCATTTCCAGGATCAATGAAGATGACCTAGAAACATGAATCGGTCCTGCCCTACCTACCCTAACATGAATAAAACAGGCTTGAATTTTATTTCCATATAAAATTTCACCAAAAACCAAACATACTTCCTTTGTATCAGAAATTCACCCTGGCCTTGCTTAAGTTAAAGAAAATAGGTGTTTTTTCTGTTTTGGTTTGGTTTTTTGTTTGTGGTGGTTTTGTTTGCTTTCTGAAGTGGTGCTAGCACATTTCATGAAGTGTTATTTGAAGCCTGTTGGCACACCAGATGAACAACAACTTAAGCACTAGCACATCTGCTGGTAACAGCCAATCTTAAAGGGTTATAATTTATGCATTTCTATGCACTACTGTCAAATATACGTTGATTTAATTTACTTACAGGTGGCCTGAAAAAAGAAATGTGGTGAAGTTGTTCAGATTTGAGACTGGTGCATATTTAAAATTATTTAAATAATTTAAAAATTAGTAATATAAATAGATAATTTATAGTTAAAGAAAATTTTAAAATATTTTTACTTCCTTTCCTAAACAGAAATAAACCAGTACAGCTTCTACATCTTCAACTTTTCAGTAAAATCAAAATACAAAGACTGAAATTGTCTTGTCAAATAATAAGTATTAAGTGTGGCAATCTCTAGTCAAAAAATAAACAAAAAACTCCATCTTCCCACTTACAATGATACAATAGACCAATGGGAACAGATCAGACAAAGAAATTGCTCAAATCAATAAAAAAATTTTCTGTACCAAAGTTTGCATCAGTTTAAGGTATTCTGAAAGCTATTTTACTCATAAATTTGCAATAATTTAGAGACTACTACATATTTAAAACTGATCTAGCTTAAATATCATAGTGTTCATTAGGGCTGAAAGATTTACCATTACCATTGTAGTGGTAAAAGCCCTTGCTTATGTCTCTTTTCAAATCAGAAAAATTACACTGGTGTAAGCACTCTCAAATTGACCTAACTGCATTCCAACCTTTAAACATATTCAACACTGAAATGGGGACTGTGTGGAGAAACAAATTTGCAAATATCAGTAGGTCCTCAGTGAAAAGACTGATTTAACTGTGCTTACATTTGACATCTGTATCACAGCTACAGCAAAAATGTACTTTTGAACAGCATCAGCAACTATATTTTCAGGAGGAGGAATCAGATTTTCAACTGCAGAAAATAATTTTTATCACGCATAATAGGTATTTGCTTTCATTAGTAGGTGCATGTAATTAATTTTCAAGTGCAAACTTGGGCACACATGCATTTGCAAAAGCATTTTCACACAAATGTAATGGAAGTAATTGTAAAAATGGCTCATTACATCACTGATCCCTGTGAACTCAGCTGTGAAATCAGTTGATGACTTGTTGGTAAAACATAACATTGGGGGTACACATGCAAGCAAGATGAAAGGAAGGAATATAATACAGAAAAATGTATTTACAGTATCCTGAACCTCTGTAACATTTTAAAATTAATTCTCTAAAAATAAAAATGCAGAGGAGTCTACTGTCCTTTATATGCTTTAAGGAAAAAAATGACTGTAAAATAGAAGAATTCAGCTTAAGGGTTGAGTTTTTTTGTACTATATACTGGTAAATGTTTCAACCCACACAGACTGTTAAAAAATAATGAGGACAAGAAACAAGCTAAAAAACCCCACAAACTGACATAACTTATCCCCAAAAAATCTTTTGCAACAGCTACCTACAGTTTTGCTGGGTTCTTACTGCCTTCCATTCTCCAACGTAAGTTGCCACTGCACATTTTCCAAAGGCAGCTTTAAGATTCAAAACCTGCAAACACTTCTATGGCATTGACCCTTGAGCTCGTGACATGCTTACGTGATTTGATGTTGGCATCTCTGTAGGTGCCATTCAGAATTGCAAGCTCCATCAGCTGCATCTTTTTAAGGCTGTCTTCTCCTTCTGCCTGCGTATGAAAAAATGGGAAGGAAGTCAGGATTATGAACTCACCAGTGCACAAGATCTAAGTGACCTAGAATAAAATTGTTCAGGTTCTAACCAAGCAAAATACCTGCTTACCATGAGTCACAAAAGCAGCAAGCTTTGTCAACTTTTCCATAAAATTAAGTGTAAGTTGCCTGTTGACTATCATTAAGTCTTGTTGACAAATATCTCAAAAGAGATTTGGAAAAGGTTCATAACATAAATTATAAAAATCAAGGATTAAATGTGAATTGCGTTTAGTAGAGATAATTTAAGGAGTTTTTTTCTCAAATATATTTTCACATACTCCAAAAGGTATCTTTAAAAAAATTGTATCATTGGGCCAGAAGAAGAACAGACATCACAAATCTCAAGCCTGAAATTTATTGCAATTTGCACCACTACAGACGATACTGACTGCTGGGGGGGGGTGGTGGGGCAAACCAAAAAATAAACAGTAATATCTTTGAGTAGCTATCCTGACAGGATAGTGACAACTGCCTTGAGGCTGAATTCCTGATTCTGGCACACGCAGATGTATTCCAATAAGGATACAACTACTATTTACATAGCATACATTACTCTTGGTTTTGCTTAAATAAAAACTACTTCCCTGTAGTTACCTACTCCACTGGTATCATGCAGGTTGCATAAATATTAAGTAGTATTCAGCAGAAAAATGTTCACTGTTTCAGTTAATAATGAAAACATTTCTAACAGTATAATTTCATTTTTAAGACCAGAGATTTTCTGATCCGTCTTTTCAAGAATACTACCATTTGTTTAGTCTACACTCTAGCAGAAAACGTGATTATGATATAGGAAACACAAGAGGGATGGTCAATGTATACTTTAATGTTAGGTTACCCCCTTGCCTCCTGAACGGAATGCCCCTGCTGAAATTCTTAAGTCAGATGCATAGGAGGGCAGCTTTCCTGTGAGCTGTAATGCATTCTTCCTTTGCTAAACTGGATTTCTTACATTTTTACTTATCTAATCACACGGTATTTTCCAGGTATTTGGAACAATATTTTCCAAGTTAATGAGCTTGTTATACATACTTTACTCCCAAACAATGGATTAGTAATTTACTGAAGTCCAAGACAAAAATAGTTTTCAAATTTTATCTAAGCAAATACAGTACTTATTCTGAGGTATGCTCAAGGACCATGACCCCTTGCGAAGAGAACTTTTAGCAGCTGATTTTTATCAACAACTCAAAATCAACATGGTAAGATGAGTCACCACTGAATTCCTTTCAAATGTCAGAAATTAAAAGTCCCAACTGTAATATGGAGGACTTGCATAAACACCAAGATTATCACACAGTAAACATTCAGGGTATACTGAAAGTTAGACATTTTCTTTATATGTTAAATACTGTATGACAGGGCAAGCTGACACTAATACTAAAAAAGGAAATACACATTCAATTACCAACTTAACTAGAAATTAATTGTACAGTTAAGTACTGTACCATCCAGAAATGTCGGACACCATAATCCCATAGACCCTTTGGAATACAAAATGTGCAGATTCTAGCAATCTTAACATGACACAGAATAGATTTATAATTTACATGCAAAATAATTTTATCTTCTTTTTTAAATAAACTATTTTTTCCATTGTATTTTTGCTGGTAAATTACCTAGGCAATCATGACAATAAAACCAATTCCAAATCTATTTCCCTATCCAGAGCTCACAAATTCTTGTCATTCTGGGTATACCTTATCGAAGTTATTTTAGTAATGAAGACTTTTTTTAACACACTGACTAATCTTTTCCCCTCCCCCATAAGTTGTACTTTGCTATTTGCTTTTTGTTTGCATTCATGTATTTATTTATTTGAAAGTGTGTAACAAGAAAACCTCACAACGTCAGCCGCATCTCCCATATAGTTCCATTAATGTTACTGAAATTGCTCACTTCCTCCAAATAAGACCTTCAGGTGACTGATCTACGCCATTAATGACTTTCAGTAAATGCTGAATATTACACTCCACTTGCTAGGATAATTTTAGTAACCTAATCCCAGATGTTGCACCACAGTGAATATTTCCCAATATAACTATTTATAGGATAATAATTTTAAGACAGAAAATAGTTTTACCTTTTGACATGGTCAAAAGAAGGGGATATAAATCCAAGTAATCATTCTTACTTTAACATTTTCCTATAGGTCACTACTGCTTTCTAATAGAAAAGATGTCGCAATTACTAAGCTTTATGAAGTATGCTTATGGAAATAACAGTGGACTTAATCAAACAAAACAGACCAAATCCTTAACTTTTATTTTTGAGAATTACTTCTCTAGACTATGCTCAGCAGTTGACAAACTTTTCTTCTTTTAAACAGAACCCAATATACAGCTTAAAATTTCCCCTTACAAACCGTATCAGTAAAAAACTCAGGAGACTCAAGATGTGGACTTGCATTACCAGATATTAGCACTGACTTTCGACTTCGGGTGCTTTGATTTTCAAAGCATTTATTAGACACAAAAACCAACCCCAACAAAAAAAACAATCCCACCACTTTAAAAACCACACGTAACGCTGACCACAAGGTCATCGTTCCGGCTCCTCCCAGAAGATGGCACTGTTTGTTGCACAATGCCATCCCTGCAGGACACGGGTGCTCAGCACTGCCCGCACCACCCCACCCGGCTGCTCAAAACCCTGCCACCCCCTCGCACCCTACGCTTGGAGCAGTCACTTGCCACCTCTCCTCACGGTGAAGTCACAGAAGAGAACAGGACCCTTTGGGACACACTGTCGTGCCCCCCACTCTCTGGTACCAAGCTCTCCACTTGAACATCCTTCACTGGTAGCCAGCCCCTCAAATTTCCAAGAGCTGCGTCAGAGCAAGGGGCACATGTTTTTCCCTGCCCTATCCTCTCGTTTCTTTGCTCACAGATAATCAAATGAGGCACAGGAGATCTATCTTAGCTCCAGGCATTCCTGCAGGCACTCTCTGTTAAAGCAAAGAGAGGTTGCATCAGGGATACAAAGGCAATCTCTAAAGGGACAGTACATTACCTGTACAAGAGCTGCAACAAAGCTCAGTCATTTGTACCAAAAGGAAGCTACTTTGAGCAAACATCAATAAGGTCACTTAAAACCAGATTTGCATTACTAAGTTGAAGCTCAAGTGATTGACTCAAACCTCTCATCCTCTTAAATCTCCAGTGCTTTCCTTGTATTTATCATGTACAATATAACATGCAGATTAAAAAAAAAAAAAAAAAGCCTTAAATGGTATCTTGAAACATAATTCTTTAAGTGTAAGCAACTACTTGCAAATGCTTGCTGAATACAAATACAGAAGAGATGGAAGCAGTAAATCCTAACAAAGCCAACTGTGCACAGACACCACTGGGTGCTGTTCTGTGAACACACAGCCTCCTCACAGTACTCCTCTCAGCAGCTCAACTCTACCTCGTTAGCAACAAATGGACCTAAAGGAGACCAAATGCCAGTGAGGACTATCATTTTAAGTAATTTGCTTTCTAATCTGTATCAGTGTAGGATTAATAGTTGCAAGGCTCAAAACACAACAAGTGGCGCACCTACAGGAGGTCTCTGGGAAACACTTCCTAAAAAACCACAATTTCAAACTAAATAGACAGTGCTGATCATAAAAATGCCCAGTTAAAACCACAATTATCTCCCCTGCTTTGGACAGTTTATACTGTCCAGTATACTGACAGTATAAATAATACTGACAGTTTCACAAAAAAAGAATTCAGTTTATTATATAACTGCTATTAGTGAAAGCTTGTTTCTTGTCACAAAATGGGGAGTTTAGATAAAACACTCCAATGAATTCTTTTCATTATCAATGTCCAAGCTATACTTCAACCTCAGGAATTCCAAAAACTTCAGAAAATCCTTTATTTTTAGGCACTGAAATGTTTCTGATTCTCATGTGCATACAGTGTACCCTGAGGAGTAGCATACAGTTTATCTTTTTGTTTATACACAGAACATACATACACTAGATACATTTGTTATCCAGGTGGAAGACAGGCATGCAGACTCCAAAGGTAAATGCCTTCATTGTGCAATGTCAATGAAGGACTTCAGCAGATGACAACAGTTTTCAGACGTGAAAGGTGGACTGTTAGAGTGTCAACTCTGAGAAGTCTGTAACAAATTACAGCAGAGAAGGAAAGAAAGATACTACTTAGAAGAAGCATAAAGTAGCAGAGCTTAGGATAGAGCAGAGATCCATAAGATAGATATGGAGATAGCCAGTGGCCACACTGCTCTGCCATACTGCTGCTAGCCCCAAAAGGAACATCACTGCAGCTCAGGTAATTCAGAAAGCAAACAATTCACTGACTCGTGTCATAGCTGGGATACCTTATTCTGACAGAGCTTCTTGAGCCTTACAGTCTCACGCACGTAAGTCTCAAAATGTTCTCAGATTTTCATTATTACCAGGGCTGGAAGGGAAGGCTTCCAACATATCTCTGCAAACATAGGTGCTTTCCCCATATAATGCTCTATTTTTTAAAAATTAAGTGCTTTGGAAAATATAACAGATACACTTCTTTTTTCCCCCCCTACATTCATAACAAATATTCATAACCTCACATTTAGGTGACGTCAGTGACTTTCATTGAGAGTCTAGCTTTCAGATGTCACGCATTTTGGATGACGTTTTTGCAATCCTGTCATATCCCTGTACTTCAGCTGAATTCTCATGAACTGAAGTGAGCCGAGGAAGGGCAGCAGACAGTTTTATGATTTTGCACAAAATGCAGCGAAGTCTGCCTTTGAGGACCAGTTCTTTGTAAGTTGTTCCAGGGCTGTCTTTTCAGGCTCAGAGCAGGAACAGCAAGAGGGAAGAAAAAATGGTGGTGAAGCAAAATGACGGACAGATCAGCCTGGAACACTAAGGCCAAAAACCAGTCTCCATCTTCCCCTGCCAACTGCAGCAGGCCTGTCCCAGCAGGCTGATGGAAAGAATGACCAGGGGCCTCAGCAGCGCGGCAGCACCAAAGAGCACTTGCCTCCCAAGCACCTCAGCAACCTCTCATGCAGAGAGCTGCCTCCCTTCCTGCTCCACACCACTGCTGCTTGAACAGCAGCTCTCACCAGCAGCTTTCCTGTCACCCTTGGAGAGAATTCTTCCAGCTACCTAACATTTTGTCCAAGTCCGTGCACCCTTCTACACATTTGCTTCAAGCAGAGAATTCTTCCAAGAACACACTATATTTTTCAAAATGCAGGAAAGGCAATAAATAATTTTACATGCACTCCAAGCAGAAGTGCAGCAGACTTGGCAGTTATGGAAGAACACTACACTAATGAACAAGAATAAATACTTAAAACTCTTCCTCAAATAGAAAAGTAATTTAAAATTGCCACATAAAATAAACATAACTTTTCTACGACCTGGAAATACACACATTAAATATGAAGACTTTAATTATTCTTTAGATTGCCTATCTGGATAGTATAAACCATGTACTATTTACTAATTTAATAGGAATTCTGGTAAAATGCAATAGCACCACTGAAATATTTTACTGTCATTGATTTTATCCTACTTATCCAGGAGGCAGTGCTGCTCCTCAGGGGTCTGTCACCCTGCCTTCCTGTGGTCCCCAGCTGCTCCACAGCCCAGCAGCTGCAGCTTGGAGGCTTGCACTGTGACACTGGCTGGACTCTCCAGGCTCTAGAATGCTTTTATCTCCCTGACAAAGAAAAATCTTCCACTGCAATTCATTTGTAGATCAGTCAGTATTCCTAACATACCATGAGCCAGTCAAATAGTCTTTACACATGAATGTCTCCATTCAGGGACAAAAACCTTTCATTCATAATTTATAAACAAAAAACCTTACAAACTTTATACTACAAATTCGTAGATGTACATGTATCAAACAAAACAAAAAACAGCTCTCAGGCATCAATATATTGTAAAATATGCTACAAAGGCTGGTACAAAACAGGTTGGAATTTTTGATGCTGAAGTATATACACTTAAAATCCATGTTTGGAAGATCCTTTTTTCCATATTGAAGTTGTTGAAAGTGATGTATCTATAGCAACAAAATCCTAGACAAAATGACAGGTAACTAGATGTAGAAGACAAGGAAAAGAGCTTTTATAAGACTCTGAATGGGAGTACCTCAACTATTAATCAATTACCTCGTGAAAGAGATTAGATTTTACTTTTGAAAAGGCTTTTAGTTCTGGTAAATTACTCTATTACTCAGTATTAAAGAAAACATCTCATCCTCCCTTTCCCTCAAAAAAATCTGGCAGAGACCTTCAAGTTTCCCATGCCCAGAATGTAAATATTGATAGTTAGAAGTTGCTAGTAAACATATGTAACAGACTTTCTCATCCTTGATTATACACTTCTGAGGGTGATGGAGCAGAAATCCTACACCATAGCTTTGTTTGTTCTGAGGGAAATTGGTCAGAGAGGTCTTTTCTGTCACAGTTTGGCAGCTATTCTTACATTAGAGGAAACTTTCCCAAATACTTTTACGACAAAGACTTCCAGACCAGCCATATTTCTCAGAGTCCTGTATGTCATGAACAATCCCATGGCACTGAACAGGTGGTAAAACTATAGCTCAGTTATTTCTCTATTTCCTTTTCAACACTGATACACACTGCTATGGCTATGAGGACAGGCAAAGATAAATTAGCATCATTATTTCTTCTGGGCAACACAGTCTGCTTATCTTCTTCAAAGCCAGCTCTCAGTTCAAATGATATGCAAAGAAGACTTGTGCTGTTTCACTTGACAAATTCATTGGTCATAATGTTAAAGATACACTGGGGGAAAAGGCAGCCTATCTTTTTACACTTCCCATCACCTTATCTGACATATCCCTGTTTAATCATGATACTTGGCTTACCAGTAATACTTCTGAGAGTCCTGATGCCCTCCCTCCCCCACTTCCCATTTCTGCACAAAGAAAATACAGATAAGGTACATAAAATTGGCACATAGCGTGTTTTACAAGCCAGACTGAAATACAGCATCAGTGGAACTTACAAGTTTGCTTCACCATATATATCCCTTAGATATTAGCTGGCAGCAGCACACTGGGTGGGGGGAATTTTGCTTGACCTTAACAAGTCAACATTTCCTTAGGATGGATGCGATGGGGTCATATTTAAATCACAGGGTTTGGGCTTCTAAGGAAAAAAAAAAGTCACCTGGATAGGTTAAATCAGACCCTCAACAATACTTAATTTCAGAACTTGCTTTTTTCTATGCCTTCTTTTGGTTTTAATTATCATTCATTTTTTTCTTGCACGTCTGTTTTAATGTTTTTAATAAAATCTGTGATGAGAATCTCTATACACCACACTGGAGAGTTTCAGCAATTAATAAAGCTCTATAACAGGAATGCATCTTTCAAGACACACATATACACATTAAACCCCAAAAAGTTCTGCAGGGAAAAAAACCCCACATTTTTACAGTACCTCCTAAAACGTTTTTAAAAGACAGAATAATACTGATATACGTTCAGATTTATTTGCTAGCATAGACATCTGATGATATTTGTATTAAGATTCAAATGAAATACCTATTAATCTAAAGACACCTATGCAATCTAAAGCATTAGACCTATTTTGAGCAACATGCAAGCCCAGCTTAAAAACTTTCAGAGCTGAACACTTTACTTATGGTATTTCTAGTTTTGGAATGCTAGACATTCAAAATTCCTCCTCACTGGCTAGCTCAGTTCTGAAAACAGCAGTTAAACTATAAGCACACTGAATGAGATAGTACCAGGCAAGCCTCTCGTACAAATTTCCCACATATGGCTCTACCAGCAACATCCTGTGTTCCACAAGCATCCTAGGAATCTGAAGAGAGCAGAACGCAAACATGACCTGTATTATGCAGGTCTTTATTCCAGCTGTAGCCTTTGGAACAGACTGAACAGTGCCAGAATACTCAGACAGTGTTAACACATCCCACTTTTATCAGGACAAATTCATTAACCCATCCTGAGTTTTAAAGTAAATTATAAAAACAATTTAACTAATATATGCTACAAAATGACATAGGATCAAGGTGTTTGTTCTAACAGGTACAAATTAGAGGCAGTTGTTAGAAATATAACAATGGAATGATTAATTAAAATATTTACAGTTAAGTGTGGCCTGATCTGTAACATTTATTTTCCCTCTGTCATCCTAGGAGGTCTTTATTCAAAGTTTGAGTTTATACATTCCAAATAGCTGTAAATTCCCCTGAACTGCAAATACACGTAACTCAAATATTGGAGTGGGTGGGGACATGGGGGGCAAAATGAGACTTGGAGAACCCGATATAAGGGTTTCAAAACTAGTATTTTGTTGCAAATTCAAGAGATCCTACCTAATGCTACATAATCTTCTTTCCAGCTACGCTAATGGTTTACTACATAAACAAAGCCTTTCATTTTCAAAATGGCACTGAGATATAACTGCATGTTTTCATATGGAAAACATGTCCAGTATGTTTTGAATCTGTTCCCACACAAAAATAATAAAAAAAAGAAAGCAAGAAAAATTACATTTCATATCAAATCTAGTAACCAAGAGAGAATGTGAGGAGTCTCTCTTTAGAGTAACAGAAGAAAACTAACTGCTGGTGACAGGAAGCACAAAGACTGTTGCTGTGAATTAGTACCTCTTTCAAGTGTATCTTCTCTCAGGTGTTTCATAAAACACAGGATTCAGGGCTGCACACTACCACATGGGAATTCAAGCTGCAGTAGTAACCTCTAAGACATTTTTACCTTCAGCATGAGATGTCCTGAAAATGTAATACTGACTAATTAAAATAAACTATTACTATATGGTCTAAACCCATGAATGTTTAGGCTTTTCCAGTTTTAAAATGTTAGTATTCAGGAAGCAGTGGTCTTCCAATAGCTTCTTCAACTGTTACACTTGCTGCTCTACTCATATATTCAACAGAAATCATGGCAGCTAAATGTGATACAAAAAATTGTTTCTGCATTTCACCTACGCTCCCTTTTGTAAAATACTTGCATGAATGGTTTTATTTTCAAAATTACTGTTTTCTGCACACACATGACCTCTAAGGTCGAGGCATATAATGACTGTTTCATTCAGAGTTTTATGAAGCTACCACCTAGAGAAAAAGTATTGTTTTAAACCTAAGACGCCCAAAAATTCAACCAATTTAAGTTTTACATTTCTAATCCAAATAACGAAACAGAATATTGGAAGCTTAAAAGGAGATACACACTCAGTATTTACCTGCAGTAATTTTCAACAGCTGCTAAAAAGTGAATGAGTACTAAAAGGTCACAATTACTTCCAACTGCTTACAAGTCTACGAGCAGCCCATAGCTGTGTTGAATCTAACACCACGTGTCTCATGTGCACTTCGCTGGTACTCTAATACCAATGTTTAAAAACTGTTTAAAAATCAAAATTAGCTCTTCCATAAACACCACAGATGCCTCTCCAGTTCTTGAACTCTCAGAGCTGATGAAGTCCAGAAGACGGGGGTGATGGTATTCCAACTGGCCAGTCTCCTCTTGTACGGCTGCTAAAACGCACTTTCACACAGCTCAAAAATACAGAGAAGTGAAAAAACTGATTGCGTGCATTGTCTTTGGAGGACAAATATGGCAATCGTACGAGACCTTCCGTTCGCAGGCCCGGGCTGCCCGAGGCAGCGTGTTGCTAGGGAAAGGGCTCTCTCTGCCACTTGCTGAGCCTTCCTTCCAGCCTTCAGAGACCCGCCAAGCCTTGCCTTCCACAGACGGCGGCGGGAACCGGCGCTGCCTGGCGGGGAGCGGCACAAAGGGCTTCGGGGAGCACCTCTTCCCCAGGGAGCCGCGCCACGGCCGGGCACAGCTGCCCGCTCACCCCATTCCCTCCTCCTTCAGACAGACGCGCTCTGAGGAGCCTGGGCTGCACCAGCAGCCACAGGTGCGTGTGCTGGGCGGCGTCCATCCCTTCCCTGACAGCACCCGGCAGCGAAGCACAGGTTTGATCACAAACTGGCAAAAGGCAGCTCTTCGACTCCGGACAGCCCTGGAAATTCATTGGTGCTGTCACTAAGGAGGCTGAGGGAAGGCATGGAAGTTGACCCTATCAGTTTGCAATCATTATTTTGTTTCTACATAACATAAATTTAGCATTAAAAACATCTTTAAAAGCCTTTTAAGATAGTCTCAATTCGCCAGAATGCTTCTGACATCTGCAAATATTACGTAAAAACATACATGCAACAGATTTTAATTTTTAAACCAATTCCTTTAATCTTAGCAACTTCAGTTACAAAAACGGATTCTTATTAAATCATAAAAATCATGCAACATACTTCAGTTTCTTGTACCTACTCCAGAACAACAGAAGTGAAGATAATTTGACTTTTTTTTTAAATGTAGTCATGTAATTTTCCAGTGTAATCACCCAGAATAATTCAAACGTACACAAGTCTAGTTTAAATTATTCATCATAGTTCTTGAAAAAAAAAAAAAGGAACCTGAAGCTGGAGTAAGTGTCAAAGAAAATTAAACCAACTTCATGTTTGAAGATATTCACCTTTTGGGCTTTGGGAATTAATCACATACCTTAAGATTAGTATTTCTCATCCAGATTTTGACAAATAAGAACCAATTATTTTTCATAATGTATTAATATGAAGTCAGTTTCTTATGATACTCTACTTTGTATATGAGACTTTATTCTGCTAGGTTTTAAGACCAGATTGCAAATATTTATTACTGAAAATGGAGGACATCAGCAGTATTCAAAAATTTAGTTTTGAATGTATTCCTAGTGCTTTCAAAAAAATACCCCTTACATTCTGAAAAAAGATACTGAATTTCAATAAAAATACCTTTCTGATATCCACCGATTTGCAAAAGAAATTTTTGTATTTTAGCAATCTATGTTTATAACAGTTAGAGAACTTCCCTAAAACTTGTTAAATGAAAAAAGCCCAAACAAAAAACCTCCAAAGAATAACAAAAAAACCCCACCCCAAACCAACAGCCTCCTCACTTCCCTTCCCTCTCCCACTAAATAAAACAACGTTTTTTTATAATAAAACCTACACATTTTTCCCCACTGCCCTATACTATTCAGATGTCATGCATAAATAACAATCTCTACCAGTTTTGTATGGGGACCGTGTTTCAGAGCTCTCTCTCACAAGCAAGTATAGGTTATGACCCCTCACATATAGAAATGAGACCGTGGTATAACAAACATCATCTTCTGTTCAGAAGGTACTGGGATCATGAGGTACCTGACTAGAGACTTGTCAGAATAAAGGACTTGTTAACCTATTTGGAAAATCCCCAAAGAAATTACTGACCAGAATTTTTTCACCTCTTTTTTTCCTAAAATCCTACATTAACAGAAATCAACTAATTATAATTTGTTTTCTATACAATAATTGAGCCTATGTGATAAAGACAGGTTCTTTAATTGCAATTTTCTGTCCAAGAGTGAGAGAAGTATGTATCAGGCCTATCTTAAATAATTAATTTGACCATTCTTCCCTGCTGTTCTACACACTAATTTAAAAATTTGCCTCCTCAGCAGACAGACACTAAAGTAACCATTTAGCAGGACTCACAGTATAAATTTGATCAAATTTCACTGCAAGTTAAAGGCTATACTGGGACAAAAATATTCAAGACCTCTGTGCTTCTCTTTGCTGCTGATCATTGCATGTTTTATAATGTTGCATTTGAACAGCTTGCTACAGACTCCGGATCAGATATTACACCAAAACTTCATTTAAGGTTTTCCTTTTTTGTTTTCTAAGCAGCTGGGTACCTAAACTGTGGCTGAAACAAACTGAAGCTACTGAGCCATCCTAGATCAATGCTGTCATGTCATTCTCAGGAAAACATTCTTGACAGGATACTCCTGCAATATTTCTATGTAGCATCTCTCCTGTAGCTTCTAACTAATTTAAGTGCCAGATGCATATTGTGGGACCTTTGCAGAGAACAAGCAATGCTGGTATTAAAAATATTAGTCCACCCTAATAACACCAAACTGTTCCAGTGGTAACTTAATTTCCTCCTACACATTCCCTACCAGTGCCTTGCCCTTCACTCTCACTCCGTATTGTATTGATATGAAATTTCCACCTGCTTTCTGAATGATCCTTGAGTCCCGTTAAACAAATAACACTGCCCCATTTCCAGATTTCTGACTCAATTCTGTACATCCTTCTGTTTGAACCTTTTTGAATATTGTTCAGACACTCTGGTTCTCAAAACATTTATTGTTCTAATCCAATTCTTAGGAGAAACAAATTTAGACTCAGATGTTAGAAATATGTAGAATTAAACTGTCTTTGAGAGACTGTTGAATTATACTTTTGTATTGTAGTAGACAAGGTGCACAATCATAAGCAAAAGCAGCTTAAAATACATTTTCTACTACAAGACAAATCACCTTAGTGCCTCTTAATCTTCTGAGCCTCAGAATCTCATGAATATTTCAAAATACCTAAATTCACACAGTCTCTAATTTTATGGACTATATTCTTATACACAGCACTTTACAGTAAAAACCTCCCTTAATGTGTGCAAAACCTAATACATAGGAAAAATAAATCCAAAATCAGAGAAGGTGTATTTTAAATTTTTAGTTACATGACATGGCTGAAAAATTAAGAAGTAAACCTAAAAAGTGATGCAATTTTTTGGACACTTGAGTAACTGAAGAATATTCATTTACTCAGCATTAACGGGAAGAGAAAAATGAAGTTCTTTTCCTTAAGTCAAGGGAAGTAAGGACAACAAAGGTGCAAATAGCGTGAAAAGCAAGGCATATAATTCTGAAGCAATTCAAATGAATCGATAAATTAATGGAATTTTGTTTCCAGAATGTGTAAAAGTAAGTTGCTGTGCATCTGTGCACGACTGAGTTCAGAAAGCTAAGACTTTGAAGAACAGAGGATGGAATGGGAATCAATCAAACAGAAAACTTAGGGAGAATAATTTCAGCAGAAACAAGTTCAGACAAGTTTACCTAGCAAATACAACAGTTGATTCTGGAACGTAAAAAATTAAAATGCCATCCTTAAGACTTTTTCCCAGGCTACAAATTAGTTCAGGATGATTAGGCTGAGGTTTTACATTGCTGTCAAAGGAGTAAAAAGTTATTTTTCAAGAGGTAAAAAGCCTCTCAACTGGCACTCCTGTGGTACTTTAAGCCAATTTAGCTAGTGGTGGTCGCAGTCCTTCTCTTTCCTCACTGTTGCTCTTCTGTATCTGTGACTGTATCCAGGACCAAACCATGCCAACCTGCTCATCTGGCAACACCTTTTTTTTTGTTTTTTAACCTCTATATTTTTCTGCTGGGTTACAAAACTGAAAGAGCTCGCTGCAGACTCACCAGTAAGGGAGGAGAGACTGATGGGAGCTGACACCTCATGGTGCAAACTGACTCAGTTACATGTCGAATCAGGTGTCTTTAAGTCTTGCTAATTCTGAAGCCCAGCAGTTTAATCTTCTTTTCTAACTGGAAACCACCACCTGACAACTAAATGATTTTTTTTTTCATATTAAAATATTCCATTTTGTTTTTCTTATTCCTCATTCTCCTACAATTATTTTTTTATAGTTTTTGCCCATTTCTTTACTTACAATCATTCTCCTTTCTGTCTTTCTTCTCTCTTGATGCCAGCCTTCAGTGGAGAAATACTATTACAGCTTCTTTTGGCCAACTGTACTGATCACGCTCCTCTAGGTTACCTTAAACTATGAGAAGTTAATTCCTCCATTTGCAGATTTCCTCATCAGGAGCAATGGCTACAATCTCAACCATTTACCTACTAATCCAGGTACGCACATTCATATTTTGCAGAGATCTTTGAACTTTGGTATTTGCACTCCATGTTCTAAAAGCACTGTAAAAAACTAATTTCAAACCTCTAAAAACATCGTCATCCTAAACTGGCAATTCTTACATCTTTTATTAGCAACTTTAAATCTGTAGCAGTTAAATAGTGCAGCCAGTACTTAGAAAGCTCCATGTTAAGAAACTGAAAATAATGCTTGGTTTGACAGTGTGAGGACTCTACAAAAATCAATTTCCTTATTGATATTTTTTCCTTCTTGTGTATTACATTCTTCCACAGAACTACCCCAAGTGAGAGCTGCTAATTTTCTTTAGCCAAGAATTGTATGACTTAGATTATGCATTTTGTTTTCATGTCTCTGCATGCAATGTTAAATTCAGCATAACAGTATATAAATACTTCTTACCTGGAGTTCAGATACCTACAATGCACATCCAAAGAACCTGCTCTCAGAAGTTACAACTTAATATGTGAAAAAACTGCAGAAGGAAACAAATTGTTGGAATCTAAAGATCAAAGGCAAAAGTAACAATGCCCCAGCAGAAGCAGAATTAAATGGAGACTGGATAAAAATACTTGCAAGAGAGGTTATTAGAAAAGAGGGAGTGCCCAGAGAAGAAACAGCTGCTATCCCTACTGGTCTAGCAGCATGTACATTTCTTTGATTCTCTGGATTCCTGGACCAGCAGGAGCCAAGGTCCCTCAAAATACAACAAATTAGACACAGAGGACAAGTACTTGGCATAGCTTCTCACTTCTTCCCCATTATGGTATTCCCACCTTTTCTGCGTGCGTATCCCTGACACTTCCTCTGTATTCTCCTGCGCTGGGTGAGACATTCAACCATTCACCATTCAAGGTGATTTATCTCTCCAAAACCCCCAGAAAATTTGTGAGTTACTCTTCTAGCACTTAGAAAATAAAGTCAGCTCACAGAAAAATCTGGTGGTTTTTTTATTATATCCATCCACAAATTAAATAGCCTGCGGCTTCATTCAGGAGTGAAGCAGAAAGGGGACTTCTGCTTTCAATATGAAACAACAGGCTCATCACAAGTCATGAGAACTTACTTTAGCTGGAATCAGATTCAGATCTAATAAGTAGACCCACCTCAGGTTTACCTAAGCCCAGTCTTTTTTCTGTATGCCATACTTTTAGATGGTAGAACGATAAGGTTTCTCCTATGCTGTTCATGAGGTAAAGGACAGGATATCCTCAAATGAGATATCCACCTTCTATCACGTGACCTGCCTGATGTACGTTTTCATGAGCTCTGGAGAGGGATGTTTCTGATGTGACCAATCAATAAATTCTAGGTTATGAAAATCTTTCATTAAAAAAAATTAAGTGAAATACTAGGCAGCAATTCCCACCCTCCTCTTTCACAGGTACTGCAAAACTAAATCCATACTGTGTAGCCCAGATTCCGTAATCAGGAATGCTTAAATATCCCTGTCTCAACATCTGACCTAGCCAAAAATTCCCACCTGTTTAAGATTTTCCTGCACTCTCACTGCTACTTATTTTCACCTCGGTTTTGCAAGTTAAGCAGAGAGGAGAAGAGGAAGAATGCACAAGATGTGATATAATATAGGTCCCAATCAAGCCCCACAACCTATGGAAATAAAATTCTAAAATTCAGAAAAAATCTCCGAGTATGAAATCTGAAAACTGTAATACCAATATATACCTTTTTATTTTTTTCAGGTTTTTATTTACTGCCTGATTTCTGTAAAGAGCATTGATTTGCACAGGTGCTGTAAGGTATTGGAACTAAGGACCTAAGTGATGCACTCTGTTCAATACAGTATCCCAAAGAATCCTCTGTAGCACTGCCTTTTCTAT
>WAAG01061186.1:0-10830 GCA_013390105.1 Tichodroma muraria
AGCTCTGAAATACCAGAGTGAAACAATAGCAGGATGAAGGGAAGGAAGGCATTGAAAGTTACCAGAAGGAAACCTGCAATTTTCCAATCAGCTCACGAACAAGGGTTCACTGACACTCTGACAACTAGAGCTTCAATCAGCCTGCGAAGTCTATTTAATCTAATTTGCTGATGAGATCAGGCCAAGCCTTTCTATTCATTCTGTTCCTTGATCTAGTGCTAGCCACACATACTGCTGTAGCTTGTACCATCCACCCCTGCACCCTTGGGAGTCTACAAGAACAAGTGTGAGTACAATGCCTGTTACCCTTTGGTGATAGCACAGAAAAAAATCCTTTTTTTTTACAGGTCAGTGCTAGTCTAAGCAGACCAAATGTTTTACCAAAAATGCAATAATGATCAAACAGCATTACCATGGCGCAACTTTAGAGAGAAAGAAGCTGATATTGTCTCTGTAACTATAATTACATAAGAGGCATGTAAAGCAGCAACATAATTACTCAGCCCACACAGTAACTGTGCCTTGGAATTGCACAAAACTGATAGAAAGAAAACAACAAGTAAAGGGTCACAGCAACACATGCCATTTCCAGGTGAGGCACAGTCTCTAGGCACTAGTAAAAGACTAACAAGACAGGCCAAGAAAGAGAATTTGCTGTGGGGAGGTCAGACCCCAGAAGATTTGGTTCTATGCCACATTCCCCTCCCAGTTGGGAAACTCTGAGTTTGAGTTTGGCAGCTCAAAACTCCCACAACCCTTGTTTAACCCAGTTCAAATGATGGCAATGAGGTTAAACCCCTGCTCACCTGCTCTCCTTATCTGCCAGGCAAGGAGGGAGAGGAGGAAGGATAATGAGCACATTTCCAAAGAGGACAAGACTGCTCCTTGCTGGCTGCATTTTTCAAAGTGAGCCAGACACTGTCCTTCCATACATTGGATCAATGTAGCACCTGAAGAGCTCTAATTCAGATAGGTACTTAAAAATGCAACTTTATCCCACCAACTACCCTTTCTACAAAAAGTCTTGCTACCATCTCTCCAGCCCTATCCTCCTGCATTCCCTGGGACATTTGCTTCAGGGGAATAAGGCTTAAGAGCAGGGACATCCCTTTGATATGGTGGCATGAAATTAATTGCATTGTCTGTAACACCACTGATGCCAAAAACACATTTAGGCATGTATTTGAATGGAGACAGGCTGACCACCAAAATGCAAGTTCAGTCTATTGGTTCCTGGTACTGGACACTGAGTTGCCTGCACTGGGAGAGCCCCTACTTTTCCCACACCCTTCTAGCCCTTCATCCACATCACACTCTATGCCCATGGCTAAACAACTCCCAGAAAGTGAGGAAATCCCTTATCTTGCTAATCTGAGAGCAGAAGCACAAAAGTAAGAGCAGGGACACTTCAGGCAGCTCACTAAGAGGATCCATGTAGGGCTGAAGGAAAATGGTGCCAACCACATGAGAATGGTGCCAACTACAGAAAATCCTATCAGCCTCCTCTGCCAGCTACAGCAGCTATTTTTGCTTTGACACATAGACTGAGATTTGAATGCTCTGAATGTCACCCTCAGCTTTCTTTGGGACAGAGATGGACTTTCCTAGAGGTTTGTTGAGCTCGCACAGTCACCAGTGTTAATGAAAAGCATCCAGAAAGGGCCACTGTCCAGATTGATGCACCTTAATCCACAGAGCAAGAGGGTCAGTTCCACCGCAGCTCAGATTCCTCAGCTGGAAGTGAGTCCAGAGCAACATGAGCAGAAACATGGCTGTAAGAAGCAGATTTCTTTACTGAACTTTAAAGATTAGATACCTTTCTGAAGCAATTTTTGACCTTCTAAAAATGTCATTTTTTTTCATTCAAGCAATTTGCAACATGAAAGTTTAAATATTATTCAGGGGAATCCTTTGTCCTTTTCAAAATGCCGTTATATTCATCAAGACACATATTTATTATTTATATGCCTCTTTTTAATCCTATTTTACTGTAGTACTGAAAGCAAAGTTCATGACCTTTAACTACACATTGAATTCCTATTCACTTGCATTGCCTCAAGAATTTACACCACGCTGAGCTGGCTACAGAGCTCTGAGGCTGTTTCTTTACCTTCTTTGAAATACACTTGTCTGGAGGTAGGAACCAGGGCTGTGCTTCCCAGCTCCCTTGCAATTCAGACAAGAACCCCACGCTCCTGCAATGTCGCCAGCTGTTCTCTGGGCTGCAGGAGGTGAGGGCCCCTTAGCCATCTCTCTGCTCTCCCTCACACTGAGAGAGCAATAATTCAGATCTCTGCTCTCCCTCACACTGGCAGAGCAGTGTTAGGGATGCAAATACCACTGTACAGATGCACACGAGGTGGTTTTTCATCTGACCGGGCAGGATACCAAGACTGCTGCAACTCAGAGGCATATCTGCCTAAACATTCAGGGCCAGCGCTGCTGCAGCTACTTTGCCTTTGTCATTTGAGCTACTGAGATGAAAGCTTTACGCCTCTGCTTTTATGCCAGCTACAGTCTTTAAATCCTTGCCTGCAGAGTCGATACGCTCCCAGCCCTTTACCCGCCCCGTCCTTATTTGTACACAGGCAGCAACACCACGTCAGGGAGCATCAGTGCTGCAGGTTTCAGGCTCACTCCTTGTTCCTAGCTGTAAGCCAGCACTTGAAAAAAGAGGGTGTTTAAATAAGCCTAAACCCAAAGGAAAACAACTATTTCCAGAATGGCAAAATTCCATTATTTTTGCATTTCCATTTAAAGTGAGAATTCATTTCTGGGTCATATATTAGCATCTCATATAGTTATCTAGCTTACAAAGGATAAAATACTGATATAAGAAATTTTAAACTGAAATGAGCTGTTTCTGCAGTTACCTGAGCAAAAACATACGGAGAACATGAAAAGGCAAGAAAAGCAATTTTCTAGAGCTCTGACATACTGAATTTATACAGATAACAGCATATGAAACATTGAACTGAAAGCAAACCCCAGCCAATTTGGACCATAACTAAGTACCCTTGGATTGAAGCTGATGATGTGAATTCCCTCAATTCAGTGTTTCCAAATCCCTTCTTGCCGATGAGCTTCATTCCCAGTCAATTAGCAGGTGCTGCACTGTACTGCCAGGTAACAAACTGATCTCAGTTAGCAAATAAACAGTCTTTCAACCAGACAACTGTAATTCGGGTCTTCTAGGTGCCAGGTATCCTGGATGTGCAAGATTCCAGAAATTCCTTCAGGACTTTGTATAATAGGAGGGCACTGGATCTGTCCCACTCCGTATGGGCTGCTATTGGGTACTGAGTCATGTTCAACACATCAGTCATTATTTCTTCAGCACTTCAGTGTCTGGGACAACAACTGCTAAAATCTTACAGCTCTGTACTAGGGAGGTTTAGATTGGATACTATGAAAAATTCCTCCACCAAAAGGGTTGTCAAGTGCTGGAACAGGCTGCCCAAGGAAGTGGCTGAGTCACCATCCCCAGAGATATTTAGAAAAGGCATAGATGTGGTGCTGAAGGACATCCTTTAGAGGTGGACCTGGCAGTGCTAGATTAGTGGTTGGACTCAATGATACTAAAGTTCTTTTTCAACCTAAAAATGATTCTATGACTCTAAAACACTTTTGCCCCAGGATAGGCACAGCTGACCAGTGCCAGGGCAGGCAGTCTGTACCTAGTACCTGTCCTTCTGGGTGATACAGGTGGCATCTACTTACAGCACTACAAAGCCTGCTTGCTTTGTTCAACACAACCATATACCATAACCAAAAGACTTATTATTCCCATACTTAGCAGTTATCTCCTGACCTCTCCAAGTCTCTGGCTATTTGAGCTGAAAACCACAAATTTTCTCCTCTCATATTTGGCACAGTTCAATCACTTCACATTTTGTTCTGGATTTTCATACCTACGTCAGTGTTAGCTGTTGACAACACATGAGATGGCATAATGTTGTTTTCCCCTTTTTAGCCATTTCTGCAGTCTGAGGCTTTCCTTTACATATCACACAGTTTTCTTTTCTTTATGTCTGAGGAAGAGTGGGGGATGCTAAATAAAAATAACAGAACCTCTACCCTAGACAGGGCATCTCAGATACAGCTCCAGCCTACGATTAAAGCTCATGCCCTCCACCTGTGCACGCACACTCAGGCTGGCGACTGCTACGTACCTATCACGCGTATATCGTGCTATGTATTTATCATGCACCTCTCTGTCCCCTCTTAATCAAAACAATCTGAATATTAGCTTGAACAATTGTCATGAAACAGCCAACATTTTCTAATTTGTGGGAAAAACTATCTGCAGCTTTAATATGGAGTTTCTCTCCTTGCAACAGGAAGGCTCTCAAGCAGAGCAGGTGAGGTATTCAGCTGTGGGCAGCTCTCTACCCAGAACACATTCACAACCTCACAATGCTTATCTTTACAGATAATCAGTATCAACATGAAAACCAGCCCCCACTTTTCACAATTTCAGGCTTTAGGGTGTGACTTTGTAACATACAGCAAGCGTCATAGAGGGCTTGCTAAAGGTATTCCAGCATGCATGTTTCCTTCACCTTCATCTCTCAGCTGTTGGCTGCACGTGTCTACACATAATTTGCACAAGCACTTTAAATTAGCTTTAATTTCAGCAGCACCAAGTATTACCTTGACATGTTTCCTATATCCTGTTCCCCATAAAGCTGCAGGAATGTCTCAGCTGACCAAAGGAGAGGGTGGAGGCGGAGAGCCAGCAGACTGTGCTTTCTGGCATCAACAGCAGTTTGTGGAGTTGCTGACATTGGCTTTGTACTCAGAAAGCAGGCAGCCTT
Organism: Tichodroma muraria; assembly: GCA_013390105.1. NCBI lineage: Eukaryota > Metazoa > Chordata > Aves > Passeriformes > Sittidae > Tichodroma > Tichodroma muraria. The sequence continues at coordinate 4,818 of WAAG01061186.1, forward strand.
TCGAGCAGTCAAAGCTTTCCAAAACAATTGTCTGGTAAAGTGTACTCTGAGGACAAAGCACTGTGAGAGTACTATGGATGAAAACTCTGATACAGTGTTGTGCCTAAAAAGAATTCACTATTTGCATGCCCTCGGACCACACAGCACATGTGTGCATGCCTAGACCCTGGAAAACCCACAAATGTGTCAAAGTTAATCCCTCCAAAACTAGCACCAGCCAAAATTAAGGTTGGGTGCGACAGTTAATTTATTCACTCTTTCTACATGTGGACATGTGTTATATAGAACAGAATTACTACCACAAAGTATATTTGATTTAAACAGCACACGAAATAGGCTACCCTGATTAATTCTATTTCATTAGTTTACATTATCCCAAATGTTCAGCGCATGGCCACACAAATTCTTTACTCCACGCTTTTCAGATGTGCTGCCTTAGATTTCTATTTCATACCCATTATCACACCACAAGTTTGCATTAGGCACATCAATGAAATTACATCCCCAACACCCTTGTGAGGAAGCCCACCCTTCCACCTCTGTGGACACAGAAGAGGAGCCTTGCATCACTTGGTCTAAACATACTTTACAGTCAAATTTCCTAGTGGCTCTATGGACAGCTGCAAGTACTCAGCCCTTTGGAGCAGATTCCACTTGCATTGGTGATAGGGCCCAAACTAGGAGGTCTTGTTCGCCCTTAAGTTTGGTTGATTTAGTTAAACTGTCAGCAGATAATCAAGGGGATGAATATGACTCAACCACACCTTGGGAAATAGCCCACTATATTAGAGAAGCACACATCACTGTCTCCTCCAGAGCTGTGGGAGTCTGCAGGTCAAATGCAGACACAAACGCACTCTCCACATCCTTGCTATCCCCAAGCCAGTCCCCTTGAACCTGTGCATCTCACAAGACCACAGAAATGCCTCAGCTCCACAGCTTGCCTTCCAAGCCTGCACTTATGTTTATGCCTGCAAGCCTTCAGGACCTTGGGTTAGACCTACCTGCAGCCTCCTCTGGCTTTTTCTTGTGCCCTTGTAAACAAGACTGTAGGACACAGGGTGATTTGCTAGAGTATCCACAACTCTTCAAACAACGTTCAGCCAGCCTCCTTCTCTTGGTCATCCCTGCAGCAGGTGCTGCTCCCACCTGTGCTGACTCAGGAAGGGCTGGGAGCACACCGTAAAGACGGCAGCTGGAACCACTTCCAAGCCCTTGAGCTGTAAGGGTGCCATGAAAGGGGTAGGGATGTGCATGAGGCAGGAGAGATGCTTTTCTGTCTGGACTATGAGGATGGAAATGATATCTTAAAATCAGGCTGGTGCAAGCAATATGCCTTATAGATATCTTGTAGGCATCTCAATCCTTCCAGTGAGAGGTCTCTCTCTGCCTCTTATGTGCAGAGCTGTGGGAAAAAACTTTGAAATATAAGCACTTTCCAAAGGAAAAAAAGCTAATTAATAGCCCTATGAACAGTAAAGCCTGCTCTCCTTAGCATTCCCTCCTTTCCATAATAACCCCCTTTTCCCATGTCCTCACCACACCTGCACAGAGACAACAGTGTTTTGGGGCAGAGGTACTCAGGCAGCTGGGTTCTGCTGCTTTTGCAATGCAGAAGGAAACATTGACCTCTCTTGCCTTTCTCCTGTGTACCAGTTTCACCAAAACCTGTATGAAATACCCTATTAGAGCTCTATCTCCCCATCAAATTTCATTCAACTTAGGTAAGAGCTCAGAAGTTTCTTGGTAGGGCCTGACAGAGCAGGACCCTATCAAAAGGTCCAGCATCCCAGGCTTCTATCAGTCTTGACCCAGCCACTGAAAAAAGATGCTTGACTGTCCGTGTATTCCTCCATGATGCCTTTTCTCCTTGGTCATTTGAATGTTCCTATAGCTGTGTGATGAATGAGTCTACAAACTCAGCTGATGTAAAAAAATAAATTTATTTTCCCAGATGAGTTTCATCTGGACCAATTCCTGATCTGGTTTATGGCCCTGACTGTACAAAATTTCATGCTGGCATGCGAGCTGGCTGGGGGACAATGAATTAATCAGTGACACTCGTGTTTACGCTGCCACATACATGGAAATACAGCTTTAGCCAGACTAAGTCTTTCCACCATTTTAATATAACTTACCTTAGAAGGCTTTAGAAGAAGATTGTATTTAACATTCTCATAACTGTACTTTGCATTAGCCATCCTCTCAAAGTTAAATCAGCTTTTCATTTCTTCAAATGTTCTTCCTTCATTTTATTTTTAATTCAATGACAAAGAATAATTTATTGATGTTTTTCTCTAATTGAATGTGATTGCTGCGTCTCCCCTCAGCATTTCAATCTTTCTCAGTCACAGAATAGTTCTGGGAGGTGGTATTACAGCTTGTACAAATTGTGCATTTAGACTTCAGTAATCCTGAGGAAGTAGAAAATCTCTACCTCAGGGAAAGTTTAGTTTATCCTCCTCTAAATCCTTCCAAAATCAAACACACATGCTAGTGAACGGAGAGGGAAATTTCATCCAGTAATGTGACTGAACCCAACCACTCATGAAGCAAAGCCTGAGTAAATGGGTTCCTGGATACTGGAAATGTAGACCAAAACCAAGGGCAACCTCCCTAAAGTCGCTGGAGTAGCACTTGAATGGCATTTCACCTGGCAGTGATACCTGCTACAGATGAATCCTGCATGAACTCTGGCATGCCAGCAGTGCAGGTCAGCACGCTCCGTGGTGTCAGCCCACGGCACAGAACGTGACCTTCCTGGCTCTGAGTGTGTCTCCTACACGGACCTCGCTGGTCACTCGCTGCTCCCATCTTGTTCTCACAGCCGTGATTTAGGCAGTCACCAAGAAGTCAGTGAAACTCATTTATGGGGTCTGCATCTAAGGGTGCAAGTAATGCCCAGAGAGATTCCCTGCCATGGACCTCTGCCACTGGCAGTGCAGAAACAACAGATACAGAGAACTCAATAAGCTGAGCCAGCAAGAGGTTTTGGCTCCTTTGCTTTTTACCTTGAAATTGTCTCTCTGCTCACATAGCCTCTGCTATCAGCTCAGATGGCAACAGAGAAGGATGCCCACAGTCATGCAGTCACCTTACATAAGGAAGTAAAAAGAGCTATCAGGAGACCAGAAACTGATGAAATGTGTCTGTACTGTTCGCCCTCAATTCTATTTCAAAATTGTCTGCTTCCTTCACCCTTGGTTCTTAGCAAATGTAATCTGACCCACCAAAAGAGATCACTGTGTGATCTGAAACACTGTCAGAGAATATCTTCTGACATTTTGGCAACTTTATCAGAGGAAACTGCCCTGATTTATGAAATGTACAGTAAAATTTTCATGTATTTTCTGTAATTTCTGTAATTTTCACAAATTTGCAGAAGAAAGTTCCATAAGGAACTGTAGGCATTTACAGAGCGGTAGCAACATCAAAAGGTTCATCACTGTTGTTATGTATTTGTGGAATTTCACTAGGGGAGCACAGAACAAGTAACTCTCCATCATAGTTGCCTGCTCTGCACAGACAGCATTTAAATCCCTTTAGTCACAGAGTGGAATATTACTTTTCACACTTTTTTTAAAGGCATTGGGTGAAGCACAGTGGTAATAAGGGGATGAAAAAAGGTAGGGGAGGAAGGGGAAAGCACAGTGTGAGGCAATAGGGAAAAGAGGTCCTGTGCCACACCTCACTGACAGCAGAGGTGACATCAACTATGTGCTGTCTAAGAGGGTCTGCACGATTTGAAACAATTCAGAAAACCACCTGTACAAAGATAAACCAAGCAGTTAAGCTGGTGAACAATAGTGCTATGAAGTGACATCTCCAACCACAGACCACTCCAAGTTTGTGGTTTTAAACACACTGGACATGTCTTCTTCTGTTTCAAAAACCCTGAGAGCAGATGTGGGCATTGCATAGGTCACATGCCCATCAAGAGCAGCTCTTCACAAAAGCTTTCCAACTGAACTGCTTAGCACAGCAGAGCAATGTCCTCCTCTTGCTTTTGCAGTGACTGTCTTAATGTGCTTTAACATCAGTCTTGGAAAAACAACAAAAAAAGGAGCCTTGTAGTGGAAGGGCTGTGCAACTCTACATGTGGCAGCAAAATACAATGAACAAACCCTAGTCCTACATTCAAAGCAAAAGGGCAGTTTGAAGCAGTGATCATCGAGAATCTGCCAACCTTTTCAAAATAAAAATTCATTATTTTCTTGAAATGCTTTCAGGATTTACTACTATTACTACTCTTTATAACAACTATTATGCACATAGCTTGGAGTAAGCTACTTGTAGGATATCAGTTTCTCTCCCTCTTGGGATGAAAGTTTCAGTTTAAGTAGCCAGTTCTGAGTGACTGACGACTAATACTTTTTTTCTGGAAGTTGGGTCAGGACTGCACACCCTAGAATGAAGGCACACAAAATAATTCATGACTTTGGAAAAACCATTCCTTCAGCTCTTTTGTACTAAGCTTTGCTCTTTGCTCATTATGTTGCCAGTGATTAAGAATCCCAACAATCCCTCATTTTGTCCAGAGTGCCTCCTCTGCACGTCGACTCTGTCACATTCATTAGTCAGACCAAGTTATACTCCTTCCAAAGGACTGCACCATGACACAGTATATAACATTTGTCCAAAGTGTTCTTAAGATTAAATCAAAGTCCTTGAGAAACTCGGTTTCCACTATGACCTAAAAAAAGATGTCGTGCAGATTTCCAGCAGCCTGAAGAAATTCTTCAGTAAAGCCCACATCTGGACTTGCTGCTAAGGATAATAGCAGCATAGGCCCCCCTAAGAACAAATCCAGCTCCTATTAACTCACCAGTTCAAGATCACACAGAACACATGCTCTGATCATTGGTGTAAACCAAGAATTTTGACAAGATTAACTAAAACAGGCCACTTTAGGAAGACACAAACATCTTCTACGTTTCAGCTACACAATTTTTCTCAAGTCTATTCTGTTCAGTTTTATCCCATTTCCCAGCACCAAAGAGAAACAGAATAAAACAAAATGGAACACACGAGAAAGAAAAAAAAACAAAAACCAGAAAGAGACATTCCAAATGAAGTCTGACTTTATTGAAACCATGTTTCCTTTCGACAGTCTGGCTACCCCTTGACATTGCAAATATTTATGCTTTCCAATTTATTTCAATTGGAACTTTATTGCTTCACTATTTCCTTGTGTAAGGACAATCTAACAAAACAAGCCATCAGTGCTGACTGGTGTCTTTCTAAATTCAAATATGAATTCAAATATGAGGGTTCAACAGAAGGCAATAAGACAATACATGTCACAAGCCCCTAACTCAACAGCTTTTTTACAGTATCTTTTTATTTCAGGCAAAACCTAATGGATGAAACAAACCTGTAGTTCTTCAAGTAAATAGCTAAGACCTCATTAGCCTAAAAATTAGTTACAGATTCTATAAGCACCACTTGCTAAGTAAAGTTTCATTTGTTTTAAGCACTGAAGGTAGTAAATTCTAAAATTAAAGTCTTGAATAAAGAAGTTGTGGAATACTTCTTTTGATCGTCTTGTTACCATTTATCCTTTCTCAAAATAATTGCTGCTTCTGTTTTTCAAGGTCAGGCTGGATGAGGCTTTGAGCAACCTGGACTAGTGGGAGGTATCCCTGCTCATTGCAGGGGGTTGGAACTGGATGATCTTTAAGGACCATTCCAACTCAAACCATTTTATGATTAAATTATGTAGTAACACAAAAATAGCCAAAGTGTATCAAATCAAAGATTCTTTATGCAGCAACCAGCAGCATGGTAAAAGCAGCTAAATCCAGCAAGGATCTAGAAGAAAATTAAAGTTAAGGAACATCTACACCTAGTGCTTTTATACAACTCGTGTTTTGAGTCAAATGGCCTTTGAAATACTCCAGGAATGCAAAAATCTTCACTCAACACATTTACTAAGCTTGATTCTAACTTCAGCTTTTTCAAAAAATTTTTAGTAAGCAGGGGAAGATAAACTTCTCCAACTATAGATGCATTA
>WAAG01061215.1:498-13217 GCA_013390105.1 Tichodroma muraria
GAACACTTCCATGGATGGGGCATCCACAACTACGCTGTGTAAGCTCTTTCAGTGCCTCGCCACACTTGCAATAGAATTTTTTCTGATATCTAATTTAAACCTACCTTCCTACAGTTTAATTTATGTGTTATTGGCAATTTTATGGGAGAGAGGAGAACAGATCAGAACGGGGAAAAAATGAGATTAAGCTGTCCTCCTGGGAAACTCTGAAAATCTTCAGAAGAAAGACGTTACAATGCACCATAATATCATTAATTTTTCAACATATTCCAAATAGAAGTGAGACATTGTCAAACATCTGATAAGGCTTTGACAATTACAAAGCTCCTTAAATATTGATGTGAATTGAGTAGGTCATTTTATTTTTTGGCTTAGCAATATTTTACCTTCTATTACTTTGAGAGTACTCAAACATGGAAACAGGAGCAGGATGCACTATTAAATGGGTAAAGTGTCAGAGAGAGCAATATGAAGAATAAATTGGAATCCAAATCTCATACACAAATTATTATTAACACTAATTTCCACATATTACAAAGCAGCTTCTTTGCATGTATGACATTGCCTTTTGCACCCAAACATGACTTTAATTAAGATCTAACTTACTCATGACTACAATTCAGATCTAACTGCTACTCTAGTCAAATGAGTATAATTAGTCCCAGAGGGTAGATCTAAGAGAACTAGGGTTTCCTTTTTACTCTACTTTTAGGCAAGCACAATAGATGTTGGAAGATCCATCTAGAAACCTGGAAATGTAAAGTTTTACAGAGTTGGTAGGTAAATTCTAAGCAAAAATATTGTTAAAAAGGACTTTCATAAAAGCTCATTTAGTTTAATTTATTCTTGTGGACTACACAATAGAAGTGAAACAATAGAGATGATTAACCAAAGTAAAGCTGATAAACTTTTTCTAATGATTTTCTTGTTTATTAGGAAGCAGAACCACAGAAGTTTTTAGGCCATCCACACATAATTTTAAAAGGGATTAATGAGGTGGGTATTCATTTTCATTCCTCTCCTGCAAAGAATATAGACCAACCTCCTGCATAAGTTGTCACTGGCATAACCAAGTCAGAAGTCCTAGCAAATACTCTGTAATCAAGCATTCAATTATCCCAGTGCCCCCACTCACAGCATGCTCCATCCAGAATGCAAAACAATGGAAACAATACAGTGCACAAGATTATTCTTTCTTCTGGTATGCCCTACAGCTGCTTTGCTTCACACCCAACTCCTCCTCCCCAAACAACTCCCAGCACTTTTGTGCCTTGTCCACAAGGCACTAACTTCGCCTTCCCCTGCCAAAGCACTCCTCATCCAGTTCCCCTGTCCTGAAAGAAGGCTGATAGAAACTGGTTTTGCAGCTAGGACCACCTAATTTCCCAGCTGCCCCAAGGCCAAATCAGCTTCTAAAACAAGGAATTACTGCTCAAGCCCAGCTTAAATTTCTATGTGCCCTGCTGTAACACTGTGCACGATGACCCAGTGGTTCAGAGGACTATACTTGCATTGTTGTACCCTAAAACTGTCCTCTGGTTTGATCACTGATCATGTCTGAACTGCAAGGAGAAGTGTGAGCTTCCACACAGTGAACGCTGGGGACTGGTGCTCTTCCGACCTTCACAGCTGGCTTTTAACCTCTCTGTAGCTGGGACTTCACAACACACGTGAGATCTCCAAGCTGTGTTTGAGAAAAACCAGACTCGAGAGACTTTTTAGTGGAAAACACCATCACATGACAACCTCTGGTTCAGCCAGAGGACCAAGAGCTGAGGCTCTGAATATTTTACTGTTCTCACCAGAGATAAAACAGCAGTTCAAGTGCTACCACATGCAGTCAGTTGACTTTGGTCTTCAGAGTGAGGTAGCATCTCTCTGTAGGTAACAGCAACTAATTTTCTTCCTACTTTCAGAACAGATTAAACTTTAGATTTCCCAAGAATAAATCTATAAGCTAAGTTCCCAAAGCTCAGTGACAGACAAGCACTGCTCTTAAGAGACAAACACATATTCTTAATATTTATTTAAGGTAAGTAAGGCTCAGTATATGCCTAGTTTCAACCATATGATAATTGCATCCTTAAACCAAGACTTCTCTTAGTATCTGTAAGTAGAACTTGATTTTAAATTATTCCCAGAGTGAAGAAAAAGGAAAAAAAAATACAGTTAGTTTCACAAGGGAAGGGGAAGGTTGAACTCACAGTGTTAGATAGCATCTAATGCATGAGGCTTGTAAGGCCACAGTCAACTGGTATGGTGCCTTTACGAGAAAAGTTAGGGAGGTTCTTTTAAAACTGTATTTCAGAATAAATATGCACAAGAAAAAAATACTTGGTAGCCAATATTTTTGGAGTGAACTCACTTAACCAGGTGATAAAAAACACAGTTTGATTCTGCTCTCAACATGTTTTTCCAACTGTGTGTTTCCATCATTTTCACTAATATTATACTTTGTGTGCAAAAAGGCAAATTCTCACAAGTAACTATTTCTTTAATTGTTTGGCATTTCTCACAAAATGTCTCTTAAAAATGGCATAAGAATGCTCATTCAGTCATGAACACAAGACAGTTACTTTTATCTCAATCCCAACTCAAAGAACATTCAAAGTTTAAAAGGAAGATGGAGGGTTTGTTTAATTTCCAGAGGAATTTATGAATTCTTACATCCAACATAACCCCACCAAGAGAAGACAATGTCACTTTATGAGGAGGTAACTGGACTGTCCTTGCTAAATTGGTTTTGACTCAATCAGGTCTTAAGGTGATGTACTGCCTCAAATTACACAAGTATTTTTATCTAAGAAACACACTGAACAAAATATAGATGAGGTTCTTCACAGTAATGAACCCTACACAATGCTAAAGAAAAGCTGAATTTGAGCCAGGACTAAGAGGCTGGGAGATCATAAATGCAACTTACATTGCTGTGCAGCAGGTTCAAGGTGAAGCTGTATCCCATGCATCCTTTACCAGGTGTTGTACGACAGACATCTGTGTGCATAGCAGCAGCAGTGATCTGCTGGATACACAAGCTTGAACAGCTTGTGCTGCATAATGAAAGACAATGGAGAGTCAGCTCAGAGAGGAAATGAAAACCTATTAGATGGTCTATTTCATCCCCTTACCACTATAAGACTTCACTCTATAATAATTTCATACCATTTATTTTATTCTAGTTTGAAGTGCCTGGGGTGAAGAAGCTTCCCCTGAGATATTCACAGCTTGATAGATCTCTCTGTATGTGGAAGTATTTCTTAGTACACAACACTCATGTTTCCCTTTGAAATTTCATCCCATTACTCCTGGGCATCCACCCTAAATCAATATTTCTTTTCCTTCCATTATTTGTCGCCTTGAAGTTTCAGCAACGCACCTCTTTTGCTGCCATTTAACAATCCTGTAATACGAAGCAGACTTAATCTCTTCTAGGAGCATAAATCAACTCCTCGGCACCTCCGTTATTTGTGCCTTCCCCACACAATGTTTCATGCCTTCAGCTGAGGACAGGGCAAGAGGGGCTCTGCGAGGCCTTGGCTTCTTGCCCCTCAGCCCTGATTCACAGCCACGGCCAGCCTTGGTGGGCTCAGGGTGCTTCACCTTGCAAATGCATTCTGCTCCCTTGCATAACGTGCAGTGCAAGAGTATAAATCCATGTGTAAATACTTGATTGGAGTTTCCTTCTAAAAATGGGTATATTGGCCACATAGTAATTTGAGCAGTCAAAGAACAGTACAATTAGGAATTAAATCCACTTTTTCTTTTCATGCGTTTTGCTCAAAGGCTGGCAGGTGGCAGTGCATCCTTAGGAATTAGCCATGGAAATGTGGCCATTGCAATTGTCATTTACCATATTTTTACTTTGAGAGGTGGTCTCCTTTTCTCCTTCCTCTTTCATTTCACATTTCTTCTTATTATTATTTATTTTCCTTTCTTATCTCAAATAATTGTTCTCCCCATTCCTGCATGGAAAGCGATTTAATACAATGTGTTCTACATCCTCTCTATGCATGTTCAGGTATGACAACATTTTTGGTTTATTCCTAAAGATCCTCTATTCTCATGGATATTCAAAAAATGTTAACCTGCAAGGTCAGTAAGGGAGACACTGAAATGAATCAAGCTGTTTTGGGCAAAAGCTGAGAGGAGAAGAAAATCTGAAATAACAATCTTGCTGATGCAAAGGATATCAGCCAGATAGCTCAGTCTGCCATGGAAATATGCATTGCTGGTCTTTGATAAAAGAGCAAAAACTTATCTGTTTTCTTCAGGAAGCCCAAATAAGACTGAAAACACTGCAGAAGAGGAGAAAAAACAACGCTGATACCATTTGTGTGTTCTCTCTCCTCAAGCAGAGGCCCTCTGTGTTCCAGGTAACAGTAAACAACACCTTAGGGAGGACTGTGGATCATCCAAGCAGCAGCATCTCCTGAATCAGAGACCATTCCCATGCGCTACAGGCTCTGTTCCCTGGCCCCAGTGCTGGGTGGTGGGACGAGGAAGAGCCCAGCAGACTGTCCCCTGAAAGGCACTGTATGGACAGGGCTCTATAGCAGGGGCACTCCTGCTGCCCTCAGCCCAGCCCAGGGGGCCTGTGGGAAAGCAGAGCACCGAGCAGCTTCAGATGCTGCCCCCAACATAGGTGACTGCAGTGAGTTCCAGGTTCTTTACTCAGGTTTAAATCACGTTGATCTTCATCTTTCCCATCCTAGCTTTAGTGTGTGAAGCAACTGCTCCAGCACCGGGCTGGTCACTTGAGAGATAAGAGCAAAAGGATGTGGAGCAGCAGTTTTGGGACAGGACAGCACAAGGGAGACTTTCTGGCAATGGAGGAAGCCAGTAGGATTATGCCAAACAAGAAGATTCTGGAAACAAGCAAGGCACAAACGAGAGAAAAGGCATATGACTACATGGCAAGGGCAGAGGCGTGTCCAGAAGGAGAGGTGAGGGCAGAAAGTCCTGGGAAAGATGTCAGCCCCCCTCCTCTGAATGTCAGACTCATGGGTAGACAAGTTAGCCCTGCTTGAAACAGCAGCATAGTGGGGACGAAGAAGGCAGGACACTCATGACTGCTGTCCTGCAGGCAGTCTTTTCCCATCTCCCATCTGCACAGCTTTTTGCTGAAAGACAGATTCACAGGGGTGACTCTTGCCCCCAACACCACAGAAGCAAAACACCTTCTTTGTCAGGAATGCTACCACCACTGGCCTAGCCTCATCACCTGCCTTTCCAGAAACAGCTGTTTCTTCCCCATACTCAGGGCAGGAGTGGAGGCTGGCTGGCTTCAGGAGAGAGACAACCCCCACTGACCCCCTTATCATAGTCACAATCCTCCCAAAGCTGCTGAGATCCTGACAGCACTACTTTTCCCTAGTAATTAATAATAATTTAAATTATTATTTATTAATAAATACTTCTAAAGCTTTACTTTACAGACCTCTTTTCCCTTTGCTCCCACCAAACTCCAACAAAAGCACACTGTTGTCACAATGTGTCAGTCTGTGACTAAACCCTCCCAGTCCTCAGGGAGCCCGGTGGCTCCCCATCCTGCCTCACAGCCCTGACAGGAGGGAACACCCCAGACCCTGGAGGGAACACTGCCAGCTGCACTGCTCCTAGCCTACCACTGCCCAGTTGAGCTCTACCCACCTGCCAAAACACCTTCAGCCTCCTCCAGCCACAAAAATTACTCTGGTCATTTATTTTTATTTTTTTTTAGGTTTATTAGCTAATTGCTATTGCCTCTTGTTTATGGCTGTGGAAGACCTTTACCCTTCAACTACTCAATCTTTGCACTGTGATGCAGGCTCACATTTCAGTGTTTTAAGTTATGGGCCATTATCTTATTCCCTGGTTTCTCATTATGGTACTGATCCAAAATCAACGGAGGCTTTCCACTGGCTTCAGCTCTTTCTGGATCAGGCTGACAGCCCTAGCACAGCAGCATCTGGCACATTGATGGCTGGTTTGAGCGAGCTCTTATCCAAAGAGAGTTCAAAAGAAAATGGCCAATAACATTTGGAGGCAAGGGCAGGGTGTTATAGAAGAGATTGGCAGTGGGCATTTAAAAAGCACCATGAGGTGGAAAGCAACATCTCCCTGAAGTGGTTCAGAAATGCCTTGCAAGGAGATGCATGACTAAAAATATGCCCAGCTTGTCTGAGTAAACACAGATGATAGACCAGGTAAGAACAGAAGGAGAAATGCGATGAAATTTCAGACCAAGCATCAAGAAAAAAGTCCCCAGACAGACCTCTGCTTAGCTTCTGGAATACTCTCCAACAGAAAATAATGCCAAGCTATCAATTGGTATATTTAAATGCATATTTGACAAAGCACCAATAAATACTCCATTGAGAACAATCCTACGGTGACAAAGCTATGAATGCTTTTGCAGAGACTTTTTTCAGCTTTAGGCTATGTGATTTTTAGGATACTAACTGGAAAAATGACAATCCTTCCCTCCTTTGAGATAAAAACCAAAGGAGCCATTCCAAATTACTGTACCATATATGCAAATGCCTGAATGCAAATTACATTGTTATCCTTGTGTATACTCCTAAGGAGCCATAGCATCTTCTAAGCCTTTTCTTCTTCACATACAGTGGATGTAGCCATCCGTGACAAATTTGTGTTTTCTTTTCTGAGAAGTAATATACTGTATTCCTCAGTGGCAGAGAAGTGAATGGAGCTGCCATGTACAAAATTTAAATGTTTACACCCAGAGGGCAATTAAGTCAGTTTTATATGATAATGTTATAAATGAAATGCTAATAAGTACTGTAAATGGCCATGTAATCACATCCCATCATTTGCCAATTATTAACGGGAGGGGAGGGGGGAGGAAAGAGCTGAAAGCCAGCAGTAGAGCTGAAGATGAGGTACTACTTTAAATGAGAAAACTCAGGTACTGTGTAATGTGCAGCCTTGACAAAACCATTTTTATAACAGAAATTCAAATTTCTAAGCAATGTCTGATTTCGCCTTGTATTATCATGTCAGTAGTAGTAATAAATTGTTCTGACACAGGCTTTTTGTTACAAGTATTGCCAAGGGATTTATAGAGATGAAAATCAGAATTTCAAAGGAACTAGAGTGCACACCTACTTCAGGAGCTGCACAGTGCCCAGGCGTGGCTTTGCCTGGGCTCCAAGGCTGTAATACAATGCTGTGCTCTGGAAACTGTTATAGATGCTTTGCTGTGCAATTGCGTCCCAGTGAGAAGTCCTTAAACAGAACTTACTTGCTATACCTCTCTGCCAAAATGGTTTCTGGACAATCCCCCTTTCTACCACCTTGAGGGGCAATTTTAGCCAGCTCTCAGTAAAGTAAGTAAGAATCTACTTTCAGTATGGGATCAGAGTCTTAAGTGTGAGGGGATGCCAGTAAATTTTTTCTGAACGTCATAGATTAAAGCAACTCGGGCTATGAACAATTTGGCACGTAAAACTTTCTTGAAGAAACTGGACTCTGGTCCCAGAAGATCCATCTCATGGAAGAGGGTTTGAAACACATATCAAACTACTGGGATCCACTGTTGACCCCATTACACGCGTGACTAAACAGAAAAAGCCCACAAAGACCACTTCCCAAACCAAGCCTTCTCCCAAAGACTCATGTGGGACCCAGAATCGCTTCTGCTCATGCCAGTCAGATGCCACAAAAGCTGCTCATCAGTTTAATGACTGAAGGTCAGAATTTCATCTGCTCTGGAACATTTTCCTGGACAGTCTCCCTGGGAGACAACAGGGAGGGAAATTGCTGGGTTACTGAAATGAGAAAAATACAATCAAGATTCACCAAACTAACAATTAAATGAATACACCTCACCATAGCTATTACAGCACTAGGTCTTAAGTAGAACAGAAGGCTCTTTGTCTCTTTCCAAGGGTTCTCCTGTGTGAAGGCACCATTTCCCAGAGCCAGTGCAGCTAGTGCAAAGTAACCAGCAGAATGTGGAGGAAAACTTTCACACTGGCACCGGCTTCTTTGGTTCCACAAGAGCAGCACACACCCATTTTGCACCAAAAATGGAGATTCAGGTGCCTAAGTCTTTTTGCTAAAGCAGCAAAATTATTGCCTTTTCATCATAAGGAAACTGTGTCAGGTTCTTTAAGGCTGTAATGCCTTCTTCAAGCCATGAAAAGCCATATCAGATATCAGAAGACATAAAATTTAAAAGTAATACCTCTGACATTCATTCTTTCAGCCTTTGAGCTCTTAGAGATCACATTTTCAAAATCCTTTCCACCACTAAAAGAGATCAGGAACTTATTAAACAAAGTCTGAGAACCTCAGCTAACCATGCAGCTCCAGAAAATGAAACTTTTTTAACAGAAAAAGAATCAATGGACATACAGCAACACATAGCTGGCAAGACTGTCCATAGGTAAAGACTAGGAATGAGCAGGAAGACTCATGTTCAGAGCTGCAGCAGAGGACAGCAAGTGAAATCGGAATTACAACACTATCCGAAGAACTATACCAGTTTTATAGACTTACACTATTTCACAAAATAAAAGGCCTTCAGACACTCAAGAGAGTTTTGTGTCTGGGAACCTAGGACAGAATGACAAAACTCACAATACCACCACATTATATTTCTCAGTCTGAACTTAACTGTGGTACTTCTGACTGGGCTTTGCAGGTCAGACCCTGAATTTTCTACAACCTCTTCCTTAATGGGTATTGATCATAAGCACTGGCCAGAAGACTGAAATAAACATGCATAATAAACAAATATAACTACTGCATAGGAGAAAATTACTTGACACTGATGATAATTAGTGGGCAATTTCCATGCTTATATTTGGTTTGAATCAAGACCATGAAACATTTTTTTGTTCCTATTGTGACAGATGAAGCATGACAGACTGTACTGGTTTATGGCAAGTTTGGGAAGAAACTTCTGAATGGGGTCCCTTTAGAAAATAAATTCAATCAGCCCCCCCCCCAACTGGTTCAGGAAAAAATATTTCCTTGGAGAAAAGTGGAAAAAATTGTTTATTTAACAGGCAAAGCACTCCCCAGCAGAACAAATGAACAATACTAAACAACAAAACCTCTTGTTGCTCCGAAGAGATGATGAATTCAGAAAGTCTCTTCCATGGCTCAGCTCGGCTCACTCAGGCTGTGTCAGTCCCTCCGGCGCTGGGAAATGCCGGGGCCAGGCCAGGCCCGGGGGGACACGGGTGTGAGCTCCTGGTGCTCTTCTGAGTTTTCAGTTCAGAGCAGGTTCAAACAGTTTCAGGAAAAAGGAAAAAAACCCACAGTCCAGAGAACTCCTCTGCTTCAGCTAGCCAAAAACTAACAAAAAGCAAAGGAGAGCTCTCTCCTGCCGTCTGCACTGCAGACAGCACAGGCCGTGTGTGAAGGAAAGCTGAAAACTCTCATCTTTATGTTTTGAAAACATCTGCCTCAGACATTTCACCACTTCTTCTCCCCACTTCACTCTCAGATCCAGTTTTAAAGGTGCAAAACTTATTTCTGAGCTGAACAGATGAATGGGGATACACTTCAGCATCAACCCAGGACACAGACAAAGCAAGTCATGAGCTTCACCTCTGACTTGGTGTAAGAAGAGACGAGACTTCTACAATTCAGGGTGCAGAGCATGTTGCTATATTGTATACAACTCAGCAGCTTTGGAGAGTAAGGTAACAAAGATTCTAAAAATCACAGAAACTACAAAGCACAGCAGAAGAGTAAGTTTGCCTGCCTAACGACATCTAGTAGGACATTGGTGCACACAAAGCCTCACCTATTTTTTAGCAGTGATGCAATCAATTCCACAGCACTTGTAGTCTGCATGAGTAAGAAAAGAATGAGCAGCCCTCTGGCAACATCACCTGAAGTCTGAGGTTGGTTTTGAACGCCGACACTCCTATGAGTGGGGTAAAGCCAAGGGTAAGGTTTAAAGTTGGCATTTGCTTTTTTGCCTGCATGTGTGCAGGATGCCTGGGTGCTGTGCTGGCTCTGCTCAGAGTCTTCATCACACTGACAGGCAGTGGTTTGAGCACACATTTGATCCTTGGGGTGTGCCTTCAAATGCATAAAGGAAAATACTTCTCATTGCTGAACTCCATACATTCCCTTCCCTACTAGTAATCTAGATAAACTCAAATCTAGGAGTACCACCAGGAGGACCACAAAGATTATGCTGGGGTTTGTTCTTCCTTCCAGTTCTGCTCAGCCTGTTCTTGTCACCGCAGAGACTAAAATAGAAAATTAAGAAATGGGAAGCTCAGACAAGCATTTAAAAGAGCAGCACCACATTCGTTATTCTCCTCTTCATGACCAAGCCAGACACCAGGACCCATCCATACACTCAACATGCTCTCCACTGGCACACCTTGCTTACCTTTATGTCCTGAACTCTGGCCATACTTGTAATGAGGAGCACCATCCTCCACTCACAGCCGACGCCTCTTTAGCTGAGTGCACCTGGCTGGAGAGGAGCAGCATTTTTGGAAGGCACCATCTCAACGTTTTCCCTCAGGGCAACTACCAGAAAAGAGCAAGACTGCTGAGGAGAGGAACACCAGACCACACTTATACAACCTTGCCATAGCCTGGAGAGATGCCCTGACAGCCAGGAGCTGAGGGATTCCACTGGAGGACTGCCTGCAGTGGGCACAGTAGGGAAAGGAACAGGACGAGGAACTGCAGTGTGTCTGATCTACTGTGTTTAGAGCACTCTGAAGGTGAAAACCATGAACTAGGAATGGGAAAGAGCAGTGCCAAAGCTTCCCCCACAGAATGCTTGCTCACTTCACACTCCCTGAGTGTGAAAACAGCTTTTTAAATCCTTTCTCCCACTGGAAAAATAACTCCACACAGAGGAATTAAAAGAAATCCCTAGCATTTTTCAAACAGTGTTTAAGACCCATGTTAGACTAGGTGGTCATGAAGGTCTCTTCCAACCTTGGTGATTCTATGATTACCCTGCCAACACGTGAACTTGTTTGCTACTTGAAACTTTCTGATTTCGTGCGTGAAACACTAGTAAAGTTACAGAAGGAAACAAATCCCAAGTTTACAGGAGCCGTGCATATTAGGGGAAAAACAGAAAAAACAAGTCACATGAAACAGGGAAGCCAAAAATACAGCAGGGACATCAAACAACAGGTTTGCTTAAACAACTGAAGACAAGTGGGAGGAAATTTCAAACAGGTGAAAGAGTTGATGAACATGGGTTCATAGAGTTAGGAAGCATGGCTTAGCACCTCTCATGCAGATGGAAAAACTAAAAAATTCTATAAGATTTGCATGCAAGACATTCAAGTCTAAACATGATTCACAAATTGAACATGACTTGCAAGATGAGAGAGCTCCCCTTTCACCAGTTTCCCTGTCTTTCACGGCCTCCCACTGGTAGGCATCAAACCCAGCTCAGGGCCCAAAGGCAAGCAAGCAGTCCTGGGCTACTGCATTGTCAGGAAGGATCCTGAATGATGAATTCAGTGAAATGGCTTAAACCAACAGTGCAGAGACAAGAGTCTGGCTCCACATTCATGGGGGAGTTTCCTGGAAGATTAGCTGCAAGTAAAAGATATAAAAGTCACAACATTTAGTTTTACTCACAGAAGGATATAAGTATGTTTCAGTATGCTCAAGGAACAGAACTGTTACATAGATAAATTCTATTCCTTCGTATTACCATTTCTTCCCAAAGTGCACATTTTTAATGGAACAATGTATAATAGTAAGATATGCATAGTATGCATAAAATGCATAAGAGATTCACATTTTCAGTGGTTGAAAAGCCATTCAAAACCACCTTCATTTCTCCTGAAAACATTTCTAGAATAACTAAAAAATATTCCATGCAATCAGAATACATCTACATCCTTGTAATGCAATCTGCTCTAGGTATAAGTGTCAGAAGGAGTTATAAGGTGAGCAATTATAACTGAGCTCCACATAGCCAGTGGCATAAGTACAAAAAATATGCAAGACTACAGGGGTTTAGAGTGAAGGGAGAAATATATCGTTTTTATTAAAACGCATTAGGATCTCATTTGTCTAATTCCCAGTTTAATGATGGGGCCTCTTGGCAGAAAAATAGCTTTGCCATTAGTTAACTTGATTGTGTTGAGGGGGGACTTTTTTTGTAAACAGAAAAGCTTTAACATCAAATTGATTTTTTTCTGTATTCAAATGAACAGAAAGATCTTTTTTGAGGATGTATTTTTATTGGGGAGAGACATTTTTGTCCATTCTCTTTTGGGGAAAGATTTTGTGGAATGGATCATCACTAATCAAAGTTACTTCTAATTGTAGCAGCCTATTTTCACAAAATTATTCCTGAGTGAAATGTAATTTCAATGGAAATGCCTCATTTATTCCTATTGATTTGAAAAACAGCCAGAAGATCATTGTCCTGAACCTTTTGCAAATTTGTTACTTTACATAGCAGTAAGTTATTGATGTAAACAGCCTCAATATTAACCAACTAAAAAGTTAACTCTAGGAAGATCTATTAAGCATTATTTGACCAAAAAATGAAAATAATTAAGTTGGGAGAGTCGAGATATTATATACTTATCTCTTCCTTTTAAATTTTCTCCGTAAACTATTTAATACATTATTTCTCTGTTTTGTCACATTTAAGAGGAGCAAGTGCTAGAACCCAGTTCTCATCTAAAAATCAAGAAACTGATTTGAAACTATCAATAGAGGTTTATAGATTCATCTTAACTCTGGGTTTGAAGAAGCAG
>WAAG01061222.1:0-10880 GCA_013390105.1 Tichodroma muraria
TCCTGTGCATTGCAATATGGAGAGTAGCTCAGCTAAAGCATGTTGTCTCTGCTGAACTAAAAATGACGAATTTCACAAACTCATATTCAATGTCAGCTTCTCCTTTGTTCTTCAATTTTTGTGATCCACAAGATTAATCTCTTGGTTAAATCACTTAACAGCTACAGTACTTACAGCTTTATTGTTTCCATATTATCCAGCACATCAAAACCCAAGCCAAACACAACTACCCAGGCCAAATTTTTTAAAGGGTGTGTCTAGGAACAAGTTTTTCTTTGTGAATAAGGAAGCATTTATATAAGGTTTTGATTAAGAGTGAAAATTGTACAGCTAATGGCAAAAATATTAATTTTTTAGTAATGCTTCGAGCAAAATGTTTCCTGTTCTGTTCTGTGTTATTGACCGAAGCGGGGAATATGGTTTATACTGTTATTTTATCTACAGCATATTTTGGTGTCCATAGTTTTCTGTGTTGCAATGGGTTGACAAAAGTCCAGGCTCAGGGGAAGAAAGTCCCAGAATGATGGATGTTACAAATTTATCCTGAAGAACTGTCAAAGATAAAAAATTAATGATACATACACTAAAAAACCCTAAACCCCTCCAGAAAACAAACAAGAGAACAAGAAAACAAAAAAGGAAAGAACTATGTAAAATGATTTTTTTATCAGAACTTTGTAAAATGCTTTTATATCGCTAAAAATATTTCTTCAACTTGCAAAAAAGACCCAGTTATTCAAGACACAGAGATTTAAGGGGTTTTTTGAAGATAATACAACTGATTTTCACATAAAACACTTATAATTCCAGTTTTAATTCAATTTTCTAAGTCTAATTTTAAAAAAAAATGTATCTGTATTCTGAAATCAGATGTTTCCGTAGAATTAGAGGCTTTGCAGAAGGCCAGGCCACATTTTCTTTGTCTCAAAAATCAGCTATCTCTTCTCAAAGCACATGAACAAGCTAGTACCTAAAAAATTACCTTAAATTGGCTTTTTTGTTCAATTTTTAGTTGCATTTTTCTGTGCTCTCTTTTGCAGTTTGTCCTACAATCTCACCTGTTTTCAAGAGATTAGCAGCCCCAACAATGCCTGCAGCTGCCAGATGGAGAGAAGCCCTGGGCCAAGCCCTCTCTCTGCCCCAGACTTTTGCGGAGATCTTGCATTATTTTATGTCTGTCACTCCAGTGGTTATCTCTGCAATGGAACTGCCCTTCCTTTAAACAAAGCTGTGAAGAGATTTACGGTGGTGGTCAGTCGCACCCTCAAGCTCCCCCACAGAAATAGTTGTGTGCAGGCTTTTACGTGCTCACACCCAGCTTTCTCCTGGATATTTTGCAGTTTTACAAAAGCTCTAGAAAACGTGAGAGCAACTAGGCAGCTTTCCTTCTCAGACAACATGTCTTTCTGTGAGTGCTCATGAGGTCCCCCCACACACCTAATCGGGTACCAGCCAGCCTCTGATAAAGGCTCTGGACGGCCCCTTGGAAAGGAAACGTGGCCGGCAAAAGGTTTCTTCCTATTCTGCAAAAAAACACGCTGGTGCCTCCTGACTGCACACCCTGCCGGCTACTGCCTTTGCAAAAGAAGGCAAAACATGAAATTTAAGGCACTTCTGCGTTAGAAGAGACACAAAAGAAGCAGAAGGAATAAATGTAGCAAATGTAGCTGTAGGGAATAAAGCTATCCTCTTTCCACTAAACATGTCTGCAGAAAAACACTTGAGATAAGCCTCATTATCTTTCTATAGACACCTTGCTAACACAGGTGGGAGGCACTTGGGTAACTAGCAGATGAAGGGTTTGCTCAAGGTCAAGCAGAGTCTGTCAAAGTCACTGTTAAACCCAGTGGAAAAAAAATATATTGAAAGCCTCTCACAGAAAAAAAAACCTCTTTTTCTCTTTTCAAAATGCAAATTTCCTCAGAGAATGTTTTTTGCTTTTTTGTTCAGTTTTTCCATACAAGTCATGAACAAAGGTTTGATTTGTTAATTGTGATTTTTTAAGACCCTGCATTTTTCATGTCTTTCCAGTGTTTTGTGTGGACAATATTGCATCCCTCTTAGCTGTAGTCGGTGCCAGTTGTGGAATTTGGAGGTACTGATTTCCAGACCCTTGCACTTAAATATTTCATTTTATGTTTCAGCATTTCAGAAATACTATGGTTAAAAAAAATAAAAGAATAAAAAATTAAGAAAGGAAAGGGAAAAAAAGAGAAAAGAAAAGAAAGAAAACTCCCAAAATACAGTTCCAAGTGATCTGCATAAAGCAAACA
Organism: Tichodroma muraria; assembly: GCA_013390105.1. Classification (NCBI taxonomy): domain Eukaryota; kingdom Metazoa; phylum Chordata; class Aves; order Passeriformes; family Sittidae; genus Tichodroma; species Tichodroma muraria. The sequence continues at coordinate 2,274 of WAAG01061222.1, forward strand.
GAAATGTAGATGCTGGATTGTATCCAGGACTCCTGGTTTCCTGCAACACTTACAAGACAAAAGTTAGGGCAGCATGCTGCAAAAAGATACCACGCTTTTCCAGCACTGATAGGCTTTCCACATCTGCAATGCCACAGCTATAGAATTAGTTGTCAGATCCAAATTATCTCTCCTGCAGGCTGTACTGCCCGGGTTTGCAGAGCCATAAATCAAGGCTATAGCCTGGCAATCGGGAGAGGAAAGAGCTTTTAAATAAATATTTTTTAAAAGATCTATTCCTTTTTAAAAAAGTAATTCTAATTAACTTTTTAATCTTTCTGATATTTTGTTTGGTAGTTTGGAGGTTTTTTCCCCTTCCCCTATTACTTCTTTGTTGCAAGCAGTGGGTTCATTCCATGGGAGCTGCTGGAACAGAGACTATAGAGGAAAGACAAACATGCCTTCAGAGATGACATTTTAAATTAATAGCTGAGGATAGTTTAGGAACAGATAGGCCAGAATGAAAATCTGGATTTAAATATTGCTGAACTGGGACCAGCTCATGCTAAAACTTCAGGTACAGAACCTTCAGAAGCAGGTCAATCAAAACAGCAGAACTGAATTCTAATCTGGTTTAAGCCAGGTCTAAAATAAGCATCTTGATCGTAGATCTCATTCCTTGATAATTATCATTCTTATGCCCGTATTAATGGCTAGACAATATTTGTGCTCTTTTTACTTGATTTTAATTTTTTCTTGCATGAGAAAAAAAAAAGAGTTTCTTGTGAGGAGAAAAAATATGTGCATTTTAAGGAGGGGGCTCCTGCTTTTCTGAGGAATCACAGTGAAAAAGAAAATTTTTATCAGACTTGGAAACCTGAACATGAATGTCGGTAGGAATGCAGCTGAAGTGCTACAGCACCATCTCCTGGAAGTCAGACATTTCTGAATTTCTAGACTTTATTTACTACACAGTCATGTGGAGAGATGAAATTTACCTTGGGGTTAATTTAACACATTTCTCTTCACAAAAATGTTTTAACAAATTATGGAGCTAATAAAAACTATTCCCATGATCTATAATATTTTCAGGTAAATTTTTCTGTATAGGAGTTTACTGCTATGGTCCTTAAATTCAAGCATTTGAGGCTAAATCATGAGAAAAAAGCGAATCATAAAATTTGACAGTAAATTTTGTTAGAGATTTCCTTTCAAGTAAAAATTATTTGGTTAGTTTTTAGCAATTTATTGTGAGACAATAATAAAAATATCAAATTAATTCTGCAAAAAATAATTAAAGTATCTAACTAATTCTGGAGAAAAGTACTAAAAGTAGTATTTTGAGAGTTTACATTAACAATTTATCCTGTCCTAGAATCAGCTTTATAACCCAGTAGCATAAATTAGTCTTCCAAAAAAGTGATAGTCAACGTGTAAATATGTATTTTTTTAAAAAAATACTAGTGTTATATTCTTTTGCCATGAGGATTCTTGATGATTTCCTCCCAAACAGCTACTGAAATTTTTTAGCTGATCATAGTATGTCCAGGCAAGTCCAAACCCAGAGGTTTTAGTCCATTTTAAGAGAGGAATTTCCCACTCCTGCTGAGGATATGACTCCCTGAGCAGATGTCCTGCTTATCACCTGCTCTGGCGTGGGACCTGTCCCCGGTGCGAGTGGTCCTCATGCCCCGCGGTTTCTGGCGCAGTGTCTCCCTGCGGCTCTCGGGGCACTCGGGGCGGTGCAGAGCAGAAGCTGCAGCCTCAGGAGCCCTGACTGAGGCAATTCACAAACAGGGTTTGGCAGGTCAGCTCTGTTTTCCAGTTCAGTATTTTGTGTTGGGGCTAAATATCCTCTTACCCTTTTTTTGTTCCATATGCATTTTATCTGCAGAGGGGTAGACACCACTTTTTTGAAGAGCGATGTCCAGCAATAACAACTCAGGGAGCCTCTGCTACAACTCAGTTCAGCAATGTTGATAAGCATCACGGGCATTCAACAGACATCAATAGGCTTTAAGGCAATCTGCTCTCATGCACCACTACCGAGACATATTTTGGCTTTTTTTATTTTTATACTGAATTCTTCCCTCCTTTCTGCCTGCTCTCCGCAAGAAGCCGTGTCTTGTTGAGACACATCCAGAAACAGCTTATGTTTTTGCCGTATTCACATTTCTGCTTTAAATTTACAGTGTGAAACGCCTCAGCCAAGTTTGGCAGCTGGGGCAGCTCTCTCCGTGCCGCGGCAGCGCCGCTCCGCGCAGCAGCGCCTGCGGGCCCGCCTCGGGCGCCTGCAGCCCCAGCGCCGGCCGTCCCCGAGAAAACCCTCGCCGTCTGCCAGAGCCGGGGACAATGCCGCCTGTCCCTCCGTTCCGCGGGCAGCTCCTCTGGGACGCCGCACGCTCCCTCTTGCAGCTGCTCCGGCTCGCTTCCTTGCGCCAAGCTGCAATGCAGCCTGGATGAACCCCCTTGGGACCGGGGAACAGTCCCTGAATGGCATGAGGGAGACCTCTCAGAGGAGGTCTCAGGAGGAAAGGCTTCAAATCCTGCTCCTCTGAGCATTGCTGGCCCCATCTACTTTCACCAAGACAGGAACGAACTCAAACGGGGCACACAAAAGGTTAATACAACAGGGCTTTCAACATGGAAAGTAAACTCCTATACAGACAAATCATGAAAAAAAAATCCACTTAAAGATAGCTTCTAGCATAGGGCTTTTCCAAAATTATTCCAATCACAAGTGAATCATGGCAAAACTCTGAATAGTTTCATATTAAAAAAAATGGAAACATATAAAACAGGATTTGAAGGAACTTCAAAACCCTACTGTTTTGAGATCAGTTATACTTGTTAATTATACCCCAACTATGCCTTGTAAGTATAGATGTAATATATAAGTATATATTGAATCTCCTAATCATCGATCAACCTCTTCCACTGGTTCACTAACTTTACTTTTTTTTTAATTTTAGTAAGCTTCCACAGTGTCTGGACTGAGTGTCTTCTGTATTTCTTCAATTCCCTTGTTGTTCAGTATATCCCTACTGGATGTGAAAAACAGATTTTCCTTCTGCTTTCTGTATTAGCTCTTTACATTCTTGAAGCCTTTGTTGTTTTGTCTTCTTCCAGGTTTCTCCCCTCCCCTCCCCTCTAGTATATATGTCAGCATTTCCTCATTACTCATGCTGTTGAGACCTCTAATTCAGCTTCCAGACTCTTCAGAAGGTCCCCTTGTTTCTTGCAGTACAGTGCTCAGCGCTGTTGCTACTGAAAAATAGCTGTAGTGGTCCCACTAAGCCCTTAGCAGCAAGCAGAAAACTTTTGTTAGCAGATTTACTCCTGTCTTGTTTTTCGTGGTTTTGGTTAGGTTTTCTTTTAGATATAAAGATATCTCCTTTCTTTTATGTTCTTGTGGTATTCTGTCATCAAGTGTACATTATGTTTTACGATTCAAATTCCAAAGTGGATAAAAGCACACCCTCCACTTGGAAATCCAGTCTTTTTTGCAGATGAGCTCTTCAAAGTCAAAACACTCTCGTCCTTGAAACACAGACTGGGGTCATGTCAAATGTGTTCAAGATCGACTTTGCGATGAATGTTATGGTCCAACAAGAAGACAGAAACCAAATGGGCTGAGAATTTGGTTCTGTTTGGAACAATGGCAAAACACAGTTAGCCTGAGCTTCTATCCATCACACCTGGCTCAGAGGACTTCTAAGCTAAAGAGTCATGCTAGCATCAGCTGTAGATTATATATTTTTTTATTGTCTTTGTGAAATTCCAGGAGAAAGAATGTTGAAACACTGCATATGTTACATATCAAAACCACCTGGACATGTTGCTTCAACTATTGACATTACATCATGACAACTGAAATAGCATTGCATAAATCTCTCTAATACCCTTCATGAAGGCCATCAATAATTTTTATGTGTTCACAACCCTGAAATGTCAGATAGAAAAGATAGTATTGCTCCTTTGGATGTAGGCATGCATTGCGCTTAACCACAACATTTTTAATAAACTCCCAATAATGAGAAAGTACATAGTGACATGGTGATGGTCTTGATTTGTACCTGTTACCTGTACAATTTTAATATCTGATCTTTAAGCAACTTTACTTGTACTGCTTCTCATTCTCTACTTTCTCACAGTTGTAAAATGAACTTACTTCAAGATACAGTTTGAAAAATTGCTTCCGGATCAGAAATATATGAGAAACATGGAAACATATCGCTCTTATTTTCACATCTATGTAATCAAGATTGTGAAGACTAAAGTCTTCCCTTAAACAAGTAATTTTATGAACTTTACAGCCCACTATTTGCCTGTTTCAGGAATTGCAGAAAAGGTATTACATTGTAAATGTTGTAAAACCTTGCAATCTGAAGCAGACTGGTAAAGGGCTTTGGGCTATCTCATAGAAGATACAAGGAAGAATATTATCAGTTAGACTGGTTGTGAGGATCAATATTAAAATAAAAATTACATAACGTTATATTTGTATCTTATTTCCCCTTTCTTCTTTGCCTTGAAATTTAGTCTGGGAATTTGCTCCCACACGAGAGAGCCTTGCTGGCCATGGACAGACCCAAGAGCACTGACAGATCCAAAACTCCAGGTGCCACGTGTGGGCCACCTCTGTGTCATCTGATTCAGGGTGGGAGAGGCTGGCTTTGCCTGATTCCGTGTGCAGCTGCAGGTTGCTGTGCCAAGCAGCAGGCACAGGTATTTATCCTCAACAACCGAGTCTCTCTTATGGAGCTAAGGGATCAGGAGATGGGAGAAAAGCAAAGAGGATGCAGGAGAAAGAGCACTGCAACTAATGAGAGGAAAGGTGATGAAAGTCATCGAGAGAACTGAAAGGAAACATACAAACGAAACTAGCAAGGTAGTGCTAGAGTTTGGAAAGAGCCTAAATATCTCAGCTTCCACAAGGCTCCAAAGGGAGCAGAGATATTGGGAAACATTGAAAAACACACCCTCCAGGAACAGGTGTTCCGTGCTGGCTCATCCCACCTGGCTTCCCCCCAACCAGGTAACTCACACCTCCACACCTCTCTGTGAGTGGGAAGTGTATGAGACCTGTCCCTAGAGAAATGAAGCAGCAGAATTAGATTGAGGACAAGGAGGACAAAGAGCCTGTTAGTCACCTTGTGCTGAAGGTGACAGTAAGGAACAGGAATTTTTATTTATATAGGCACTAAATCCAGGGCGAATCCACAGGCAAGTCAGCTTTGAGTTACTGGCCCAAATGTACTTTGGGGGGGAACAGACTTGACCACTTAGGGAGAAAAGGCAAAATAAGGAAAAGTAGAGGTGAAAACTACACATAAGCAGATGACAGGAAAAGTGGAGGAAAAAAACAACTTGCCTAAGGAAATTACAAAGTAAGGGTCAAAGTAAATGAAGAAAAACCAGAAGAGGATAAAATTGTAAAATTCAAAAAAAGGACAGTGCGTCCCTGCTAAAACAGTGTTTCATTAGGACTGGTGAGAGTTTCAGGGAACCTGAAGAGTTTCAATGACACAAAGATGACATATTATGTTAAATTAAAGACATATTAAAATTTGCATTAGGCATAGAAGAAAAACAACAATATGGAAAAATATAGCCACTGAAACAAGACAGAGAGCAGGTGCAGGAGAAGTTGCTTTTAAAAGCTGAGATAATACTGCCACTTTATCAGATTCAGAGAAATCCAGGGAAACTCCTATTCCCTTTTTCTTCCTGAGTGGAAAGCCACAAATCTGATTGGACAGGCTTGAGAAAAGTGAGGTTGTATCAGAAATTGTACTTAGAATGCAAATGTATATGAGAGGAGGAACTAGACTGAGGGTGCAGTAACACTTTAAAGTTAAAGAAAACCAAAACAGAAGCCATTTCTGGAGTCAAAATTCCACTTGTTCCCCTGCTCCCTATGAATAACATTTAGCAACAGCTATTCAGGTCCTTTAACTGACTTTATTCTGAGACCACTGCTCTGAGATAACCAACGATTTTAAAACCTCTGTCAGACTTAAACAAAAGAAAATATACTAATTCTCATCACAAAGGAAAGCATGACAGCAGGGAAAAAAATCAGGAGAGTGAACTTCATCTTGTTCTGGAAAATCTATCTTACCATGGGCACAACTCTGAGTTGCTATAGAAAAACAGTCACACAGCAAGCTGGAAAATGAGCTTTGCCACTTTCCTACTCGTTTTTTGCAATCTCTCCACATTTTTCTCTATCATCACATCTCCAGCATTTAGATAATAGATGAAAGACCCACGAGGATTTTTTAGAAACTGGAATTTTAAGAACTTCTTAAAGTACTCTGCTGAGTTTGTTGACTGAGATAATAACAGTCAAAATTTTACGCCTCATTTTTTGGTAGTAGTTCTCAGACTATTTTCCTGAATATATCTGTTCAATTTTTTTTCTAGCAACAGATAAGTAACACCTGATTCACAGGTGGCTCTTCTTTAAAGGACTTTTCTTTTACAGTATTGTATATATTGACATAATATGAAAAGACAATAGCAGTTGACTATCAGTTTGCTCTGAATATAACTGAAAATAGTATAAAATATCCCATTAACTGCAATAGCTTATGTGATGCTCAGTTGAAGCTTTCCTTTAGACCCCTTTTCATGCCTCCTGCCAAAAGCTATTGACCTTGCTTTGTTTAGTTTGTGTCATAAAAGGTGTCAACATTGGGGGGTTTTAGTGCTCCCCTGGAGATACTGGAAGGTGGAATGCTGCTGAACTCAGGGGAGAAGTCAGTCCCAGAAATAAATGGGGCCCTGGTCAACCCACTGTATTTAAGCACTGAGGTTTAGTCCAGCCTGCTGGTCTGGTCTTAACTTGTGGCTCAGAGGCAGCAGATGTGAGGGTTAGCTACCATGGAGAAATGCTGATTAATAAAACATGACTAAAACCCTCTTCAGAACATCAGCTGACAGGGTACCACAATTCTATTCACATTTCAGTTTCATCTTTGAAGTATTAAATCAAGGAATTAATTAGAAGCCCCCCTTTCCCATAGAAAGGCTGGAATCACTTAAACAGCAGCAGATGGCAGCAAGAGAGAACTTCGTAAGGAAAATGGAATAAACCAATAGTTTACAGGCTATGGAAAAGAAGATAATAAGGCCGTGTGATTTCTCCCTGCTAGAGCTGTCTCAGCAGCCAGCTCTTCCTCTACCTGCCCTCAGGGGAGCTATGACCAGACTAGGATCACACTAGATGTTTTTATCTGTGTCACAATCTGGATTTTCAGGGAATGTGGTTTATAGCAGAATCCAGAGATCCAGGAAGTGCAATTTCCTAGAAATCAAATAGAAGACTTACAGGAAGAGACGGTGGGCTGAGAAGTATGAGGGAAAGCAAAAACTTCATAGGTGTACTAGACATGGAGACTCCAAGAACAAAGAAGCTGAGGTCTGCAGAAACCCCAGCAAAAGAAAAGGAACACATTTCTCCACAGGGGGAAAGTTGGCTGTGACCTACTGTTGCTGGCAGATGGAGCTTCAGCCTCAGCTGGCAATCTATTAGGCATTAAAAAAAAGTAGTAAACTGTCTTGGCAATGAGAGGGAAACCAACTGCAGTGCTGTAGGAAGAAAAACCACATGCTCTGACAACTTAGTGGTTCATGACCCCTGCTCACAAAAGAAACTGAATGGTGACAGTGGCTGGTGATTCACTTCTCTGAGTAACAGAGGCATCCCTTTGTTGGTATGACCTAATGCTAATGGAGAGGCTTTGCCCAAACCAGAGCTATTGCACAAGTTTGCCAAGTCTGGTTCAGCCCTCTGACACCTCCTCCACATGGTTCAGTCACTTGAGAGCTAATGCCACTGCTCTAGGAACAAGCAAGGGAAAACCACAAAAACCAGCTGGGATCCTGAAGCAATGGTGAGAGAATTGGAGCTGTGGTTCAGCTGGTGTTCTTATCAATCCCATCAGGCAGGGTAAAAGCCCAAGCAAGGACAGACACATCCTGGAGATAAATATATGGCTGTACAGATGGTGAGGCTTAGAGTACTTGGGTTTCCTGAAGGGGGAGGCTGTATTCATAATAGGGTCATAAGAGGGATGAGAAGGAAATGACTGAATCGGTTGTAGATATCTGTAAAGTATTTTGCCTTATATGATGCAGGATGCACATGTTCACTCTGAGATCTGGAACCTGGAGGGAGACAGACCTGTTGAAATTCCCCAGGGTAATAACAGAAGGAGGAAAGGACGTCTTTGGAAAAAAAATCAAACAGGATGCAGAGAATGCAACCCGGGGTGTGTTTAATTTTTGTTTTGGCTTTTCATAGCTGGGTATCAAATTTAAGCTAGTCATGTAGGCTAATATTGCAATCAGACCCTTCCACCTAGACAGCTATTTTACGATGGAAAGAACTGCCTCTGAAGGAGTTTGTTTCTCTACAAGGACTCTGAAAGAAACCTAGATAACTGAGTGCCTAAGATAGCTAAAAAAAACCAGAATAAAATATTATCTCTTTCACAGATCTGAGTAGAAATCAAATCCCTTCTTGACTTGAATCTGATCAAAAAGGAAAACGTGACTGAAAATAAGGAGGGACAGGTAAATTAAGTGAGAATGAGAAATGACGTGGTAGAATTGATACAT
>WAAG01061225.1:0-16479 GCA_013390105.1 Tichodroma muraria
AATATCTGCTGTTTCAACTCCCTACTTGCTTCAGAAAAATGGAGAAAAGATTGACAGCCGTTCCTTAACTGACTACCATTTCTTAATCTTTTTTTTATCACACTGTTTTATCATGCTATGGGTTTTTTTTATTTTATATGTCATGCTTGAAGCAGGCTGCCAAACATTTGCTATTTTGCATGGAATACAGATATATTACTGGTGTGCCACCAGAAGAGGAAGCTTGTGGTAAGTCATCTTTCCTTCAAAGCTGGAGTTTTGGTACCCTCCATTTTCCTAATCCTGGGCTTGTCTCATCAGTTTTGACGGGAGTAACTCTGTCAGAAACACACCATCAGCCTGTGAGACTGACAGGCTGGAGGAACAACGGTAATGATGAAATCTGGAGTGTGAAAATTTGTTCCAGTTCAGTGTAATTTGATATTCATTCTTGTTCCCCAACAGAAATACTCCAAAATGGTCTACTTGGGGAAAGAAAGAAAGGTGTGAGCTTAAATACATCTGTACCTGATGAAAACAGTTACTTTGCATCTCTTAAAAGAGTGGGAAGGGGATTGTGTGAGATGAAGTCTGTTTGCTGTCATCCTGTATGTCCCAGGAGTGCAGTGTCAAATATCAGGTTTGTGCCACATCAGTGCTGCTTTGCCGTGTAACTCTTTGCATTGGGTTAGCAAGGAGCTTGTGCTGATCTCTGCTTCCTCCAAGGATTTATCTGCTTTGCAGTTCTCTTGCAATAAAATAGCTAGCGAGAAGAGGGAAGGGCTTATTTGGCCAAATTGATCTATTTGATTAAAATGCCAGGTTTGAGGGAAAATAAAGAAGTAAAAACATCTCCAATCTTTCAGTTTTCGCAAATAATGTTCTTTGATGCTTTATTTAACAAAACACATCCTGACTTGTAATTATTATTTGCTTCAGAACAGAAAATGTTAAAGTGTGGATGTCTGGTTTATTCAGGAGCCTATTCCTGGCTGGGCTACTCAGACCAGCAGTTAAAACAGGTTTAAATGTTCAATTTTATAGCCATAAGATTTTAAAAAGTATGTGAAGTGGGAAACGCTAACAGATGACGATCAGTTCTCACTGCTTGTTTCTAAACACTTAAAAGTTTTTCTGGACAGACTGAAAATGTATCATTGCAGGTCCATTTGGGAAGTAGAAAAGTGGGCTTACTAGCATTTCAGTGATTTTCCTGGTTAGGCAGAGTGTTTATGAATGAAGATATATCCATGGAACTAACATAGAAATGGAAATTTCTTTGTTGGATATTGTGTGTAACAGTGACTTTCAATGGGTACAGCTGTTGTTGGTTTATGCAAGGGGCTTAGGCACATAGGGATTCTCAGGGGAGTGCTGTGAATTAATCCAAAGTATGATCATTACAAGAGTTAATGGAAGTACATGAAATCTGTGCTTGGGTAGCTACACTGAGAAGCACAGTACCCTTAACCTGTGGTAAGTTCATGGATGAGAAATGGGGATGTCTTCTTCAGAGTCAATATGAACCTCAAAATTTGATAAATGTTGGTTTAATCTAGAAATTCTGTTTGCCGTCACTTTGAGGGATACTCTGGAACTCTCAGTAGCAGAGGGCCCTTGGCTTCCTTCATAAACAGCATCTTTATTGCAAAAGAGAGCTGCATGTGCTTGACTTTCTGCCTCAGTTTATTGGTGTCAGATCAAATTAATATAGCTGGTACTTTTCTTTTGGAAAATATACACCTTGGTATACCTAGAAATACTGTTGCCAAGTTATGGGATGTTCATACCTGGATTAGAAAATTTTGTTATTTGTTACAGTTAGCTGGATTGAGGAGTTTGATTCAGCTGTATGTTACTGATATATCCAATTTCATTTTCTGATGGTTTCTTCTAGCAATTTGTGAGGAAGAAATAAAAAACTTATTCTAATGACATGTAAATTAATATTATTCTAGATGCAGTGTGGTGGAGTTATTTGGAGATGTATAATTAATTGATCTAACTGTGCTTGCAGTTGCACACATAGGCCTCGAGAGAAGGCTGGATAATGTCTAGTAAACACTTGAATTGAGTGTTACACTTCTGTGGTTTATGCTTTGAAAGGACAAACTGCGCCTTGCCTAACTCTCGCAGGTCTGTGATATGGGCAGTGATGTTTTTGCTTTTGTACCTCTCCCAGACACTCCCCCCTTCCACTACTGCATAATGCTGCATTGCAGGAAAACAGGAGTGGTGTGGGAAAACTGAGGGATGATCACAAGTGAAGATAAATGTGTTTCCGTTGATTTATAAAACACCATCGCTGTTTTATTTTCAGAGTAGGATGAAGCTTACTCACAAGGGAGGAGAAGTAACAAGGAAGTTCTTTCTGTAAGACAGCGATGCTAAAACTGTAAAATCTAGTTTATGGAGTCCAGTTTATGGCCCCATTAATCATTCAGAAGTGATCTATTTCATGTTCCAAGTATGCATATACTTTCAAAGTAAAATTGGGTGCTTACGTACAGGATGATATTTACAGATTGAGATCTATACAAGAAATGATTGGCCAGACAAAATAACTGTGAATATCACTTTTTACTACTATACTATGTTTTTTTCCATTTAAAACCATTAGATGAAATATCTCTTATATGCATTTATTGACAAATATTGGGGTTTTCCTTCTTCAAATTCTGAATAATAATATCAACAAATGATATATTTCAATGAACAGCAGTATTGGATATGACCAAAGTAGATGCATTACTAAGAATTTTATCCTGTATTTCTGTGCCAGAAATTCGAGTCTGCAGGGGAACCCCACTACCAGGATTGTCTTCTAGAAGATTTAAAGTGGCTTTTATATCCAGAGAGGTTTCTAGTATCTGCTAATAATTTTTAACAGATACTTGGTCAAAAATAAGCTGGAAAAGAAGTTATTCAAATTAAAACAGTTGAGTGAAAATGAAAAAGTAGATGGAGGTCTCTCATTTCTATTTTTAAATGTTACTCTTTTGACTGCAATGGGTCAGATTCTTTGCCCCGTGTGTTCACTGACACACCACAGCTGCTGACCTACTCTGGGTGCTGCAGTGCAGCACAAAGCTTTCACGGGATGCCATAAATCATGGAATGCTGAACCAGGAACTCTGTCAATATAGGATGGCAAGGATCTGAAGAGCCTGCAGAGGAATTATGATGTAATTTTCAGATGATTCATTTTTTATAGAAAGAAAAATTCTCCCTTGTGTGGGAGGGAAATGCTGCTTCAAAAACTCATCTTATTTAAACTACTGCACTTCTTTTTCTGTCAAGAAGCTTTTCTGCTGAAAATTTCAGGCAGCCATGTCCATGCTTTAGGGTGCTTCACTTAAGTATGTGCTGCCAAAGATATACTTATTCCCACAGAAGACTGCTCTACTTCCTACAGGTCCTGATCTACTTAGTTTGAACCTAGTCTGGATATTGACATAGTCATTGCAACTCTGCATAAGTATAGCCAGAAGTACAGTACAGACAGAACAGCAATTCCAACTTTTCATTTGCTTTCTATTTCCTGAATTTCTACCACTTCATAAAAATTTTGCAGCTTGACAGGAAAAATAACTCTCTAGAAACCTTCACTGTATTTGATTCTTATTTTTCTTATCCCAGCTGCTGAATGCAAAGCAAAAATGGGAAATAAAGGAAGCAATAGAGTGGGTCACTGAACCAGCTAAGTTTAAACCCTCATGTATTAAGAAGCCAACTTTTCCAGATGAGGATATGCATATCCAGATGGGACATGCAACTGTTTCAAAGCTTGTAGGTTTAATATTTTATTTCAATAATACTACCGTGACTCCAGTCAGTACAGATGTAATTTTGATACTGTTCCTTCCTGTATTCAGAGTTCAGTTTGAACTAGCAATTCAGAACACTATTAAATGTATTTGCAACAGGATCTTGATACGTATTCTGCACCAGTATTCCCTTAAGTTTAAATAAATAGTTTATTTCTAAAAAAATATGTAAAAGGACTGCAATGCTTGCATAAGGAAGGCATCCAACATTTGGTATGAAATCGGAATGAACTTTTTTTTTAAATGTGTGGTTTCCAGTGAAATTGGAAGTTTGGTTCAGAATTTGTGTTCCCAACATGCTATACTTAGCAGCACTGTTAAAACCCCAGATGTACTGTATGTGCATTTCTTTACTGCTACACACACCCCATTATATAATTCTTTACATTGCTTGTGGACAAGAGAAAGCAGGAAAAAAGCAATAAAAAGTTTTATAACATGTGTTGCATTTTCTATAAAACACATAGAAAACAGTGTGCTGTTATTCCATCCATTGTGCTACTGAGCAACTCCACTGGGAATTCAGAAAACCAGAAGGAAGTCTTGAATGTTATTTCCTTGCAGGCCTTAGCAGTGCTAGGTATAGGTGCAGCAAGCAGAGAACATGTGAATATATGTATAAGTGCCTTGGGCTTTTTCCTAATTACTGTTTGTTTAATGAAGCTACTGCATAACCTTTGGAGCAGGTGCCAAAACTCCTTTGCGTGAAGTTAAAGACTAAAGCTGAAAATTACTTGGTCTCTATTTCAGCTATTCCCTATGAAAGGTGCTCTCTTCACCTTATCTCCCTGGTTCATTCTTGCCACACACAATTTCTGTGAACAACCTGGAAATATATGATTTTTTTTTCACTCTTACTATGAAAGTAAATGCTAAAATTTCATATTCCTACCTCAGTGAGAAATATGAAAGAATGCATCCTGTGATTGCCCATATGAAGGGTAGAGAAGCAAGGTACAAAGATGAAGTCCATGCTGCTCTGTGGAGCACACTGCAGGTCCATGAGACAGCCTGGGTAACATCTGTGCAGAACAGTGCAGGCTGATCAATGTGGTCTGTAGAGCGCTGAAGAGCTGATGAAGCTGACATCCCCTGTAGCCCAAGGATGATTATTCAGCTCCCATTTTCATTTTGCTCTGTGGGTTTGGTGCTTCTGCCAGCATTTTGCTCAGCACAGCAGTGCATGTGTAGACATGACCCTGCAGTGGCTGTATGGAGTGGGGTTTAGAGGGGAGAGGTTCCAGACTCCTCTAATTCTACCAGCTCTATTTGTGCTGCCCTAACTCAGCTGTAAATATCAAAACTCCAGGAAATCATGCTGTTAGCAAGCTGCAAGTCATCCTCTCGGTGGCACCAGTGGCACTGCCAGGGGTGCAGGAGGACTGGGGAGACAGGAGCATGGCTGGCAGGGCGGGTCTGAGGGAACAGCCAGAACTGAGAAGGTTACCAGACCTCATGAGAAGGTTACTAGATGAGGTTATGGTGCCAAGAGAGCTCTGAGGGCAAGCTCTGTCCCAGTGACAGGGACCGGGGTCAGACAGAGCCCAGGGACTGCCAGCCTGTCCAAGCTGATGAGGTCAGGCCCAGGCCAAGCAGGGCTCAGCTGCCTGGAGCTCTCTCCAAGACAGATGTGTCCTCTCACCCAACAGAGAAGTGGGCTCTGACGGGATTTGCTGAAGAAGAATTTAGTTGCTGTGGGGTGTAGGGGGCATTTCAGGCGACACAGAACCAGGGCAGGGACATGGAAACCGGAAAGTGACAAGGATTGTTGGAACCAAGTAGAGGGCTCAGGCGGACCCTGTGTAGCCCCAGAGGCCTGACAGGCTTATGGGTGGGGGTCAAAGTGGGGATTCTCAGATGGCCCCTGAAGAGCACCAAGAACCCCTTGTGAGGGGTTCAGTCAGACTCAGGGTTTGGGTAGGGCCGGTGCTGGGAGGGGTGTGCTGGTTTTGGCGGGGGTAGAGTTAATTTTTTCATTGTGGCTAGGGAAGGGATATGGTTTGGATTTGTGCTGAACACAGGGTTGATAATACAGAAATGTTTTTGTTATTGCTGAGCAGGGCTTACCAAAGCCAAGGCTTTTTCTGCTTTTCATGCTGCCAATGCTGGCAAGGATGTTGGGTGTGCCTGGGAGGTTGGGAGGAGACACAGCTGGGACAGGTGACCCCAACTGACTAAAAGGATATTCCAGACCATGTGGTGTCACGCTCAGTGTATGAAGTGGGGGGAGGAAGGAGGAAGGGGAATGTTTGGAATGATGGCTTTTGTCCTCCTAAGTCACTGTTATGCGTGATGGGGCCTTGCTCTCCTGGAGAAGGCTGAACACCTGCATGCCCGTGGGAAGCAGTAAATTCATTCCTTGTTTTGCTTTGTTTGTGTGCACAGCTTCTGCTTTCCCCTTTGAACTGTCTATATCTCAAACCGTGAATTTTCCAGCTTTTCCCCTTCCAGCTTCACCCCCAATCCCGATGGTGGGGAAATGAGTGATTGACTGCATGGGGCTGGGTTGCTGGCTGGGGTTAAGCCACGACAGAGGGTGAGAGCCAGAGTCAGGTTTGTAGGGCAAGTTCTTGTGCAGCAGCAGGCCTGGCTCTGCAGTGCTGGCTTAGGGCTTGAGGCAGCCTGAGATACCTGGCAGGCAGGACACCACGGGGGCCAGCTGCTCCCAAGGACTGGGAGCTGTCAGGGAGCCCCATGGGCAGAGTCCTCCCAGCCAGGCTTGTCCCACCTCCATTCGGGAGCAGGGGTGGCAGGGGGCAGTGGGGTGGCCCCAGCCTCAAGCGCTGGGCACCTCCCTGGGGATGGGGATGAGCAGAGGCCAGGAGAGAGGAGAACCACAATCAGACATGGCCCAGGGTGTGCCCAGCCAGGACGGGGTGTTTTCCCATGGCCAGACACGTCCACAGCTGTAGCACAACTGGAGGCAGGTACACCTGCCATGCAACCCAGGCAGAAACCAAGGCCTGTGGGCAGAAGGTGTGAGCCCCAGGTGAGACTGGTCACGGTGAGGTCTGTCAGTGCACTCAGGGCCCTGTCTGGCCTTAAGAGGAATTTGTCTGGTACATTTGCAGCTATTTTAAAAGGGTGAAACCTGTTCTTCCCCTCAAAGAAACTTATTGCTAGCATTAGTAGTAAGTCACTGCCATCAGCTATATTTAAATACTCTTTGCATGAAATATTTTTAATGAGTCCAAAGATCAGAACTAACTCCCAGATATATCATAAATAGCGAGATGTCAGCAGACAGGCTGATACCTTTTAGAATACCAGTCTCCAGATTACAGTAAATTGTTTTTTATTGCACCCATCTTTTTGCCAAGTATTGACACCAAATCTACAGAGTCAAACAATGTGAATTAACAAATTCTCGGTTCTCTGCAGCAACTGGAAACAACAGTGATGACATTAGCATAATTTCTCTGCTGCCAGTTTCTCATGCCAAGCCCTGCTATAAACATATTTTAATTGTACTTCTCACTCTCAGCTGTTGTCTACCTGTAGCTAAGACACTTTATTTGCAAAGGGGGGTGGGATGGGTTTGAATTACCCATTAGTATGGCCTTGTTTTACAAATTAAAGGCCGGCCCTGAATTTTGGCTTTACTGGATGTTTTATATAACCTTTCTCTTCTTTTCACCATAGCACCTGAGAACCACATAAACATTTAACGTATTTATCCACAGAATTCCCATGTGAATAAGGGGAATACAATTATCTGTACTAGAAACACGGGAAATTAATATGAGGCCTGAACTGACAGAACAACTCAGTCAAGCTCCAGACAGGAAATCTGCAGCACAGCTAGAAATTGAATCCTGACTTTTATCCAAGAGTATCTCAGTTACAAGGCCATCTCTCATCTGGCTGGACTGGTGTCCAGGAGGAAGAATGATTTCCTACAGCCGAATCACTGCTATTTGCATTTTAGCTGCCTCAAAATGGGAATAGCTGCTCATTCACATGTGCAAGCACATCCCAAAGCTGTGCAGTCCCAAGCATGCTGAATCCTGTCCCCAGAGCGCACCTAGCTCCTGCTTGTGGACACAGTTAGGTGACCAGGGGGTGTGAGTTGGCTCCCAAAGGAGCTTAAATGCTAAAAAGATTTTGAGGGAGTGTGTGAGGCAATTATCTGGCAGAGCTGCCCAATCAGTTTGTGTGAACATTACATATTAGTCTCATTACAAACTCGGGAGCCTTTGAGCACATTGAGCCCATGTTCATGGTCTTGAATGGAGCAGCCATTTTCACTTCACTTTCACTTAGGAGATACAACATCCAGTTAAATGGCAGTAATTTCCAAACTCAATCCACTACAACTATGCCTTTTGGCACACACTGATTTTTATTCAGTGTACCTCAGTTGATTGTGTCAGGTGTAGTGTTCTTGACATTACAAGTATAAGGTGATTTTTAATACTGACAACATCCTTGAAGTTCATCCAAAATTCTCATGTGATCTCTCACTTAAATTTAAATAATTTGGATTTATAGAGACACACACAGGAGGGACACTGTACAAATGCTTTTGTATGAGTCGCCAGAAGCTTTTATAATATGTTAATTTGGGAGTCTCCAGGTCTTAACTTTCCATTTTCTCCCTAACACTGCCACAACAGAGTGATATTTAAACATCTTCTACAAGCCAAGGCCTTGAGTTGTCTCCAAATTGACAGCTGCAGACTAGGAAGTGTGAATGAAAGCTTGTCTATGCTGCTGATGGCCAAGAAGTTCCAGAGAAAGGCTCTGCAAAATGCAGCAGCAATGAGAAAATCTTTCTCTCCCCATCCTTCAAGGAAGTCTGATTAGTTTCTTCAGCTGTCGTGACTGTGATTTCTGAGCATAAGCTTGCATGCACTGCTGTATTTTTTGTTGTTTCATGTCACGCACCAAAAAGCTTTGAATGTCTTAGTATGGCAGTCATCTCTAGTATGGATTTGGGGGCCTCTGTCAATTAGCCCAGCACCTGATAATGTTTGATCATACCCGAGTAGCTGAAAGACTTGAAAACATGTTAGTTAGATAAGAAAAATCTGGCAGCAGCTGACGGTGGTGATTGCTCTCTTTGTTTTCCTTAAAAAACATGTTGCTGCATGGTGGTCACAGCATGTATTTGTGTTGTTACCCTACAGGCTCACCTTCCTGTGGGCTGCAAAGGGAAGTTAGAAGGGTGGGTTAAACTTCAAGCAGGTGAATGTGAACCGTTTGTGGTTTTAATAAAGGCACCTGAAACCTGGGCTGCATTTCATATTCAGACACTTCACAGGTGCCAGTCACTAAGGTGACAAACTCACCAAGCCAGGCTCATTAGAAGACTTGATTTTGATGACAGATCATGATTTTGAGCTGTTTGTCTCAAAAATACAACAGTTCTTTCTTTTCTGACCCTTCATCTACCATAATCAGATAACTATTCTTTGTGGTACTGCAGTAAGGCAAATTTTGCAACATACCGTAACATGTCAGAAATAGTATGGGTTACAAAACTCATCTAAGAAGGTGGAATGTAGAAGTTAATATTTGACCAAAGTGGTAAGAAATTTCACTGCTATCACCAAGTTGTTGAATGGCCCTTGGAAAGTGGAGAAATGATACAAGGATGCATTTCTTGAAAATATCAAGCAATGTCCCATGTTTTGTCTAAAATACTGCTCTGAATATGGCCTGCAGTCATAGTAGTCATCTTTGCAGCATGAACAGTATTCATATTTTATAAATCAAAATTCCTTGAGTACCTCCTATTTAGCTCTATATGGTAAAATTCTTCAAATATTCATATTTTTGCATGAAAGCTCTCAGAAGTCTCATACCTACAAATTTTTAAATGCATTTTTACTTTTACTCACATTAAAGTGTGTTGTTGAAATGCTTTTTACATCTTTGTGATCTTTTGAGCACCGTAAACCTTCTTGGTCTTCAAGGTACAAGCTTCATTTTGACTGCTATTCATAGTAAATTGTGCTGATAAAGGGAAACAGTGAAGCTGTAATTAATTCCTATACTAAAAACTAGGAGCTCTTCCAGAGCTATAGAGACTGGTCTGCTTGTGTATGCTGTGTATGTCCATACACCTAACTCCAATGTAACCTATGAAGAGAAGTAAATGATTCCCATTCTGAATTCTCCTCTTGGCTAGGTATTCCTGTCCTGGATAACCACTAAGACTGCTAATTCCCACTAGTAAAGCCCTGAGGCCAGCTTTCTTTCACATCCTCTCTGGCTACACTTGCTAAATGTCCTGCAGAATCCACCTTATCTGCAGTGTTACGTAAAGTGGTTTCCAGCAAAAGGAACTTGTAGGCAGAACTGTTAAGTGCAGCTTAATCTGTTTCCTTGTACTTTAGAGGACTTGTAGGAACACTCAAGAACCTTTAACTTATAGAAGTCAAGAAGTGGCTGACAACCCACAGCTGGGACATACCATTAATGAAAAGATAACACCTGGACCATCTGAACTAGGTGAGTTTAGAGTATCAGACTAGTAGGGCTGAGATGAAGTTTCTTAGGAGGAGAATGTGACAAAGCTCTCAGGTGTGGTAACAAGAATGCTGTTACTACCTGTGAGTTCAGTAATCTGAGAGAAGACCCAAGTGTGTTCAACTACAGGCTGGCTACTGAATGTCCATTAAATGCAGCCTAAGAAAAGGATGAGGTTTGACCATTCCAAGCTTCTCACAGGATCTAGGCTGAAAGAGCACATACTCTGATCATCTCTCTTCAAGAATGATGCACTACAGTGTATATTAAGAACCTTTCTAATAAGTAATGGTCTCTTTACATTTGGTCTGCTTACAAAGGCAGAGATTTTTTTTTTTGTGCAACCTTCTTGTGTTGGGCTAAATGTCAGGAAAAGAGAATAACTTTTTGTGCTACAAAAGAATTAGCCTGAGTATCAGTGATCGGTATAAGGAAAAGCAGCATAATGACATATGCAAATAATTTTTATACAAAGTATGCTTTTCAAAGTTTTGAGCAGTTTGAGGTTTAAGTTAGGAGGTTTAAGAAAGATCCAATGGTTCTTACACAGGACCCTGAATGAAAGCACATTGATTCTTAAATTCTTAGAATTATCTGAAACTGTACACTTTTCCAATATTTACCAGTTTATTGACTTTAAAATTTAATTTTAAAAACTACTATGCATTTTTCCACATCTTCAAGTATGTACTACATATCCTACGTCTAAATATTAACCACACGACTACTCACAATTAAATTCCTGAAGAGGAATTTTATAAGTTACTGCAGAAGCCACAAGGATGAGATTCGAAAGCTGAATTCTGCTACAATTTAATTAATGAACTCCATTCCTAAAAATACTATGATCTCTAGGTTTTACTGCTCCTGGTTGCAAAATGAGTCCATATGTTTGTGAGATCTGGTTTTAAATGGTGACAGACAGCTGATTATTAATATTATCTGGTAACCTCTGTTTAACTGCAACTGCCTTTGATTTATATCAAATCAGTAATTTATGTAGGGCTGGGGAATAAAAAAAATTGCTGCTACAGAGACATTATGCAGAGATTGCATTCATTTCCAGCAATGCTCTATTAAAATCTTTTGCCTTCCTGACGGTTCATCTGTGAAGACCATGGGAAGTTTGTTTTTCCTTGCCAGATGTTACCCTCCTAGACACTTTGCTTTCTAACCCTTTTTTACTACCAACTATAAAAAACCACACCAGAATTAAATATTCATCATGCCTTCCAGAAGATTTTTTTAAAAAAAGCTTTATTAAACATACACTCTTTAGAATATATTTAATGATTTTTCCCACCTTGAAGGAATCTTCTATCACACATACAAGTTCTTATTTTCAGTGCCAAATCAAGCATGTAAGCTCGTGCTGCTCACACACAGCAACTGAATGGTAACAGCAATGGCCATTGGTAACTGAAACAACATGTAGAAAAGTAGCTCTCTTAACAGCTTAAAACTGGGTTAACATCTGCATGGTATATCAGGAATAATCATCTGTCCCATACAACTACAGGGTAGCACTGAAGGCAAATCTAGTCTTTTACTATTTAACAATAAAGCAAATACCTTTTGAAGAATATGAAAGCCCCACCACTTTAGAGAAATTAAGTAGCTTAGGTACATTTCCACATTAATATTTAATGCTGGTCTACAGCACTAGACAGCCATCTCCATTTTAATAGGTGGATGAGGATTATAATCTTCAACCTGAAAGTCTTCTGCCTTGAAATCGCTGATGTCTTTAATCTCACGAAGAATTCTGAGTTTGGGGAAAGGTCTTGGCTCCCTCTGAAGCTGAAATAAAAGCAAGATTACTATATAAAGCTAATACTTGAAAGCAGAGACTTTGTGTTCTCAATCTCAAATCAGATTACACTATGTAGGCTTTCCCTTCCCACCAAGAAGACTTACACAAAGAAAAAAAAAGTTGAAGAAAATTCCAATATAGTTAGGTAGAATCTACCTTAGTATTTTCACAGGGAGCAGTAGCATAATTTTCAGGTGAATTCCCTGATCATCCAAATGCATTGCAAGTCCTTTCAGTTGGGCAAATCAATTCTGGTGGTTACAGATTACATTCCTTCCAGGGGAAATTAAATTGGAAAATATGACCCAAATGTGCATCAAATATTCTACAGCTTCTCATTTCTCATCATTCGGGTCTGAATCAATAACTACTTCTCTGGATGGTTTTGAACCATACTAATTAATAATGAGGACATTCAGTCCAAGCTTAATCTAATCAAATCAAACACTGATTTTATCCTACTGCAACAAATTACTTCCGGAAGAAAATGTAGCCTTTCTCAGCCATAAAGTATTACTGATTAACTCTGTGAATTTTAAGTTATCCCTTTCTGATACATTGCAAAGACATTTTATTTTGTGGTTTTGGGATTAGGTGGAATTATTTTCAAAGTTAAAAGTACAGATTCTGGATCTCTGACTTGGTTCTAGAGTAGTACACAGATGTACATTTCAGACATGCTTGTACTGTATCTCTGTTTGCAACCTGAATTGAACTAATGTTAAGATACAGCAGTTATTAGGATAGAAATGAGAAAAAAAGCCACACAAATTAATATCTGCAAAAGGATATTTAAAATATCAAGGTAATTTTGCATTGAATAAGCACTGTGGAAGATAAAAGGATAGAGTACAGAGTAAATACTTACTTGGACTTTTAGAGGTTCCACATGGTTCAGATATATGTGAGCATCCCCTAAGGTGTGTATGAACTCTCCAGGCTGAAAAGAATGAAGAATACATGTGGTTTTCAAACAGTCAGGTTCCAAGAAAGAAAACATTACAATGCTTACAGTATTGATTCTCAGCACCTGACTAGTGTGGAATTGCAGCTTCTGTACTGGATTGTATCCTCGAAAGCTGTGAAGGGCACAAGCTTCTCTGACTAATGCATAATTAATGGAAAATATAATGAAATTCCCACTACCTTACCAAAAAATTTATCTTTCAAATCCTGCTATGACAGTAGCTTTGGTAAATGAATGGAGCAATACTGATCTGCTCACTGAGACAGAAACAGATTGCAGCACTGTCATCCAGCTTTTCCACTCCACTTCTAGTAAGTATAACCCGCCAAAGCCGGCTCCAGAGCAGTTGCCTCAGCCACCACTAAACAGCAGTGGAGGTGTCAGGCACAGGCAAGCACCCAGATGGGGTTTGCAAGCTTGCAAGTTCTGTGGCTTAGCAACCCCTGAGCAATCAAACTTAATGTGGGGAAGTTTCATCAGCTCTTTTACCGGCCTCTGACCAATGTCAATCAGCCCTCAGATATGTTACACTGAAAACCACCAAAGCCACGAGAGGAAGAGGCTGAGAGGCAGCAGCTGGACATAAAATTAAACTTCACATTTTTTTTAGTACCCTGCACTCATTTCTGCAGTTGCTGTGAAGTCTGATTCTTCCCTATTACCCCGTTTTAAGAAGTTCCCCTTTATGTTGCTGGCGGCAGGAGGATTAGGCGCAGGCTTTTCTAGCATGTTTTCTTACATACCCTAAAGTAAAGGCATTTTCCCTTGTACAAGGCTGTCGTGCATTTAAGTTTCTCTGCCGAATTACAAAATACAGCTCTAAAGTCAGGGCAGGAGCTATTTGAGCATATACTACCACTCTACATAATCATCTACAGTAGGAAATCAAAGAAATACACAGCTGAAATTATAGCTGGAAGATAGGTGGGCAGAATACCCAAATTAGAACCTTGACAGCAACTGCCAAGCTACTGTTCACTTCCAACACATGCTACAAAATCTAATCATTTGTGTATTACTATCCCATGAGGACAAGCACTCAGTTCAGATTTGTAAGACTAGTGAACAGGTCAGTCTTGACACAGTCAAGACATGAAAGAATCTTCTGCTTAACCTGAATTGTAAAATTCTTACACTGCTGATTCTAACTGCCCATACAAACCAGAGGCAATTTGCATCAAATCCACAGGGCTCTTTTTTACACATATTTCAGCAAGATTTCAAACAGTATGTTCATTCCAGTTTTTCTTGGACATGACATGAAGAGCCTTATCTTTTAGTCCCTTATTTCTCAGACAAGAATAAATAAAATAATTAAATAGCCTACCTTAAGCCCTGTGACATGGGCAATCATGTATGTGAGCAGTGAATAGCTGGCAATATTAAAAGGTACTCCTAGTCCCATGTCTCCAGACCTCTGATAGAGTTGGCAAGACAATTCACCATTTAGAACATAGAACTGGCAAAGGGCATGGCACGGAGGCAGAGCCATCAGGGAAATATCTAGGAATTGAGGTATAGAAGGTGGGGGGTGGAGGGAGGAAACAGTAACAGCATTAGTGTGTTATGAATGTAGAAGATGCAAAACCTAAACAAGCATGTAATGAGATACAGTAGAGAGCCATTCTGTTGCTTTTTCTCTTGTTTATAAGCACCTGCTGCCCAAGCAATTAAGTCCAGGTCACGACAAGCTGTCTCCTGGGTTGTGAGGCCAGAAAGTCATAAACAGATATTCAAGTCATAAACAGATATTCCATGGAACAGATTTATGCCGTAGTGTTGCACAGCAGTTTATTTCTACTCACCTTGGTGAGACAGTTGAATTCCCTAAAGGAAGACATTAAGAGTAAAATTAAGCATATACCCTAAAGTGAATTCCAACTGCTTCATCTTCCCATTGCAATGTGCTTGTTGAGATAGAAAAGTAATGATCATTTAAAAAAAAAAAATCAGAAACCAGAAGATCTTTTGAGGGTTCTTCTAAGCCTAAAAAGTGCAGAGAGTAAAATTACAGCTTGGCAAGGAAAACTTTCACCAGATATCTTCTAAGAATGTTTACCCTTGAAAATAGCAGCAATAGTATGTGGCATTTCATTCTGAAAGATCCTTTCAGACACCAGTAGAAAATACTGTGTGATTTTTTTGGAGCACAGATTCATCACTGGTGAAAATTAAACATTCTCTCGCAGTAGCTCTTGTTTAGAAGTTGTCCTACGGAGTGAATGGATATCTATATATAAACAGACCCTATCATTCATAAGATACAGTTCATCATATGAACCCATGTTCAAGGAAAAGATTACAACACAAATAATACTTTGGTTCTCTAGTTTTAAGGGTTAAGTTTACAATACATTACATGGCTAAAAGCCAGACACATTGCTTTAATATAGTTTTTATGGCTTGGGTTTTTTACCTTTTTAAAATAAGAGTTACTGTCTTTGAAGAGACTGTATGTCAAAGACACTGGTGTATCCCTCACCTTAACCTGGAGAGAAAAACTCTGAAGGTTC
Source organism: Tichodroma muraria (assembly GCA_013390105.1). Classification (NCBI taxonomy): domain Eukaryota; kingdom Metazoa; phylum Chordata; class Aves; order Passeriformes; family Sittidae; genus Tichodroma; species Tichodroma muraria. The sequence continues at coordinate 15,574 of WAAG01061225.1, forward strand.
ATTATTTTTGAGGTCTGAACACGAGGATTAAGTAGAAAGAGAATCAAGATTATAACCCCTGGCCATTTTTACAGCACTCCTGGTAGTTTTATAAAGAATGAACAAGGACACCAAATGGAACTAACTGTTGACACAGAACAGAGCATAATTTAGCACACAGCAATATAATGTGCAACCACAATTACTTTACACCAGCTGTTCAATACCTTTGGGATTCCAAGCACACATAATGATTCTTCTGTCATCTGGATTGGTTTTGATAGTTTCAATCACTTTTTGCAACTGATCAACTCCTTGGTTGGAGTAATCTAAAGAAATACAACAAATAAAATCTAAACCAGACAGATTCAAGTTATGGTATTTTTTTAACACCCAGCCCATGTCCCACTGAAAAGAGATACTCAAATGACAACCTCTGAAGATTTTACTGCAACTTTGAAACTGCTAGTAAGTTGGCACCATCCAAACATAAATTGTTCTTTGTCTTAGGATGCCCCAGAGCTTGTAAAATTCTCATGATGATATTTCTGTATGTCCCCCCAATTCTTTTGTGTGCTTTGAGTAACCTTAGCATCCACTGAAATAAGACCATTGCTATTTATTCCAATTTCAACAACCTGACTTATTTTAAGACCAACTAAAAAGTCTGTATAATCACTAAACCCAAAGAAACAGAAGGTGCAATACAAAAATCTAGCTGGACAAAGCATGACATTTTATCACTCATGATGACTTGTTACCTAAATAGGATAAGAGCTGTACTGGAATGGACAAGATATTACCACCTAGTCAGTCATGGTATTTAGACTGACTTGCTTATTGCATTTCTGGACTAAAATGCCTTGCTAGACATTCAATTTGCACACTACAGTGCTCCTTCTTATATATATATATATAAAAAAAACA
>WAAG01061228.1:0-15495 GCA_013390105.1 Tichodroma muraria
TCTGGGTTTGAAGCCTAGTATTTCATCTCTTTTGCTGACTGGAGAGCTTGTAGGAGAGAAGGACCCAAGTCTGTTGTGGAGGTTGTTTAATAGCAAAGAACTTAATTCACGGATGGCAATAGTGGCTAGTATCAAGTATGATTTGTTCAGATTAGCTTTAGGTTTATTAGACAGGTGTGCAGGCACGCAGTCTGTGTATCCATTGCATTTAGAGTAGATGTACTGATTTACTGTACATAATGCAGGCAAAATACATTTTCTGGATTGAGGATGCTATATTGGAGTTTTTCCTTTCTACTGTTTGTACCTTTGCAAATCATCAAATACATTTTGGGTTATTTTTCTTACTGATCTGAATCTGTTATATTCTCAAAATCTGTTTCTGCAAAACATAGAAGTGAGTTTTATAACTGTTTCTCCAGACTGAATGCTGTATTTGAAGTAGACACAGATCTTCAGAAGGATGTTTGGTTGAAAATTACAGCAGAAATGTCCTGGCCTTCCATTCTTAGTTCACCACGTCATCTAAGCTTCCCTCTTACCAACACAAACAGCTCATCAGTAAGTTATTTAAGTGATAGTATCATTTGTAACAGGTGTTTCTAATTGCATTAATGGTAATGTAAACTTATAAAAAAATTCTTTCTGATAGGAAGAAGAAATTTTTCTAGAAAATCCAGCTGATGCTCCTGTGTATGTTCAGTTTCTTCCAGTAGCTCTGTATTCTAACCCATCTACTTTTGTTGATAAGCTGTTAGAACGGTAAGTGTTGTTGTGGAATCCTTGGGGTGTTATGACTCAGCAGAAAAAAAATGCATTTTACAAGGAATGAATGCATGATATGGTAGCTGTGTTGGTAGTTAGTATTGGCCACCTCTAGAATTTGAATCATTAGGCCAATTGACAACTGAATCTATTGTCATTGAACATACATCTGTATTTTTTACTGAGCTAAAATGTGTTTACGTTTCTTCCTTAACTTGATGTACAATGGGGGGAAATGAGAAAAAATAAAAGCAAGTGATGCTTTCAGCTGCATATTGGGCTACCATAGACAGTTGATTTGTGCTAAAATCCATAAATGCAAGTATGTCATTACCTTCCCTGATCTGTGAGAAACTAAAAATTGCAATTTCATTTCAGGTTTAATTTGAGTAAACCAGCTAATTTCAATCAGAGGACTCTAGAGTTCCAGGTCTTCAGAAATTGTGTAAGTATTTCAATACATTCTTGGTAATTTTAAATTCAGATATTCTAATGTTTTAATAAGAGTTCAGTTATACATGCCTTCAAGTTTAGGTATCAGTGTGGAAAATTTAATACAAATGTAGTTAGTATCTGTTGGATATCAGGAAATTGGGAAAAGAAATATTTCTTCAAATGTAACTAATAAAGTATCACTATTTCTATATGCTTATATTATAATACAGCTGTGGAAGTTACAGGAAAACTGCATTTTCTCATTCTCTTACTGTCTGGATTATCTTCAGCGTAGTGGTTACTGGTTCTAAAATTAGTAAAGAATTGATTATTCTATTGCTTTGTTGGTTCTTTTAAGTGATTTAAGTATTGTGGACTCCTTTTAAGTGTGTGCTTTTTCATATAGAGCATGCCACATCCTAAGCACTTCTTTTTTTATCTGACTTTTCCCTTCCATTTGCAGTTTGTTTTAGATTACCATTTGATGCTTATTCAGTGTCCCAAGAAAAATGGCAAGCTTAGCAAAATACACTTTTTTGAGTCGTTCTTCTATTTTGTTGGCTTAACAATGGAAAATTCTGAGAAAAAATATTCCCTAATGGTTTGATACTAATTCAGTGTTCAAAATAGATATGTAAGAATCACTTTCCTCCACTATGTCCTTCTTCCACCAGGACTATGAATCTACCTGGGTGAAGTTTAGCTCAGTTCTGTTTTGTTGTGTTTTTCTGCTTCTCCATTAACACAAGCAGTTTACTAATAAGTAGGGAAATTCTTGTGCTGTTAAGAGTTTCTGGTTAAAAAAAACCAGAATATATCATTGAGTAATATCCTTTTTTAGGACAAGATCAATCTTCTAGCTAAAATAATACCATTTTTATCAAATACATGTAAAAATGTCCTATTTTTTAAAGTGTTGCTTTGTTTTCCCCACCCTCTTAAGGTCCAACCACTACAGACCACTGTAGGACTTACAAAGGGCCTGGCTCGTCATTCCATTTTAAGTCTAATATTAAAACCTGGTGAGAGAAAGTCTGTCAAAGTAAAGTTCACTCCAGTTCTTAATAAAACTGTTTCATCATTGATTGTTATCAGGTAAGAGAGAGATTTCTGAAATAAGTGCGAGTTTTTCTATTTATATGTAAGATCATGCTTGCGACCATCTGTCAAGAAACTACTGCTTTTACAAGAATAATTGTAGAATCCAATGTGTCTGTAGAAAGATTTAATGTAAATGTAATTGTGACATGTCTTAGACTATTTTAATTGCATTCAGTACAAATTCATACATAAGAGTACGTATGTACCCAGTAATATAAATATATAAGCCACTGTTATACTTACCACAAAATGACAGAAGGGCTTGGTTTGGAAGGGGCCTTTAGAAGTCATTAATCCAACCTGCCTGCAACGACCATGGACATTTTCAGGTTTCTCAAAGCCTTGTCAAACCTGATCTTGAATGTTTCCAGGGATGGGGCATCTACCACCTCTCTGGGCAATCTGTTCCAGTGCTTCAGTACCCTCATTGTAAAAATTTTTTTCTTTATATCTAGTATGAATCTACCCTGTTTTAGTTTTAAAATCATCACTTCTTTTCCTGTGACTATATGGCCTACTAAAAAGTTTGTCCCCATATTTCTTATGGGCTCCCTTTAAGTACTGGAGCTCCTGTAGGGTCACCAGGAAACTGTCTCTTTTCTAGGCTGAATAATCCCAATTCTCTCAGCCTTTTCTCATAGGAGAGGTGCTCCATCCCTCTGATCACCTTAGTGCCTCTCGTCTGGACCTGCTCCAGCAGGTCCATGTCCTTCCTAGGAGACCCCAGAGCTGGATGCAGCGCTCCTGGTGGGGTCTCACCAGAGCAGAGTGGAGGGGCAGAATCCCCTCCCTCACCCTACTGGCCATGCTGCTTTTGATGCCTCCCAGGATATGATTGGCTTTCTGGGCTGTGAGTGCACATTGCTGGGTCATGTCCAGCCTCTCATCCACCAATACATGGAGACTTGATTTCTGAAATACATCCTACACTGTCTTGAAAGAAGGGTCTCTGATTAGAGATGCCCTTTGCAAGATCAAGCTACAATGCAAGTTCAGTCTTTCTACTAAAGAGCATTGAGTTCACTTTTGTATCAGGTGTGATGCCTTAGTAAGAGATACAGTTTTTAACTTGTATTTGACTGGAGTTTGTATTTGTATGCTATGTTGTAATTTCTTAGCGTTTTGTCTTGCAAACATTGGGTTTGAGACCCCTGATGTTTACTTCCATAATGTGGGGAATTAGCTGTGGAACAGCTTATGTGTTTGTTCTCCAGATTTGGGATATAGACTTGTAGTCTACAGAGAAGCTTTTATGAATGTTTCCCCTCACCCTTTTTTTTCCACAGAAATAATTTGACTGTATTAGATGCCATAATGGTACAAGGACAAGGAACAACTGAGAGCTTAAAGGTTGCAGGCAAACCTCCTGGTCCAGGAAGTTCTTTACGCTTTAAAATCACAGAAGCATTATTAAAAGACTGTTCAGAAAGTGAGTACTTCTTGAGTGAATATGCTGAACAGAAAATAAATCATATTTTATGTGTAAAACTTGAAATGTGTGGAAATATTTTTCCCCTCTTCTAGTGACCCAGAAATTCAACTCCTTTAAATACATTAAAATTGCTACTTTGTTTAGGCAGAATACAAAATATATTACATTTTTTGTTTTAATGTGAGAACTAGGAAAGAAAACAGAAGCTCTTTGTCCACTTAAATTCAAGGCAGAGGAGGTAAAGATCTTGGCATATTTATTAGCAAAATCTCTAGTTCCTGAATTTAATACAAATTGGATCTTGGGTGTAACTTCCTATGTACTTCTTTTCTTCACACCTTCATAATTTTTAAGCACATAGCCATTAGGGAAAAAAGGCTGGGCATGTTCCTTGATGAAAATTAAATCCCAGCCAGATTCTACTCTGAGATCAGAGAGTTTTTCTGCTCTGTGGCCTCAGGCTTGCTTCTGAGAGGAGAGCTGAGTGCCTGTATTACCTAAGAAACTGGTAAAAGAGTTTTAGTTGTATCTGGTATAAAAATCTGCTTTGCTACTTTGCAGTTTTCCAGACATTTCTAAGTGCCATGTTAATTATTATCTGAGATTATTCTGCTTTTTGTGAAGGGTGGGTAAGAAAACTTGAAGTAAAGCTTAGTCATCACCTTTTACCTGTTGTGGTTAGGCATTTTTTTGCTAATAAAATATATGTAGTCAAGCCATGTATTTTTATTTTTAAGACACACAAAAGAAGAAACAAAAAAAAACCATTTTAATTCTTCTCTTGCTGGGACTGTTCACAGACTACCACAACATTAGGCAGTACATCAAAGAACTTTGCAGCTTAGGTGATCTCTTTGTGGGGCAGGAGTGCTGTCAGAGGTTACGGGGTTTGTGTTTTTTCCCTGATGAGTTAGAGGGCTCTGGAATTGTTCAAGTGCCCTACCTTGAGAGTGATGGGAATCTGGCTGCAGAGATATGTTCCTACAAGTTAATTTCCATGGACCTTGCTAGTCCCCCTTGTGCTATAATGCTGACAGAACTCTCTTCTGCTGTCAAATATAGTGAAGGATATCTGCTTAGCATAACACTAACCACTGCTGTTTGTTTCTAGAAATGAAATACAAAGAACCGAATTTCACACTGAGAAGAACATTTAAAGTGGAAAATACAGGGCAGCTGCAGATTAATGTGAAAACGATGGAAATCAGTGGCTACACATGTGAAGGATATGGATTTAAAGTAGTTAACTGTCAGGAATTTGCACTAAGTGCCAATGCCTCTAAAGACATTGTCATATTGTAAGTGTTTTTTCTTACTTCTAAATGGAGTGTTACATTTGGAATTTTAGTTTTGTTTCAGAGGAAAACTCTCTTGGTTAAATTCTGAGGGCTTTTTACCGGAGTTTTGAGTGTATGGGGGTTTTGTACAGTGTTATACAATGGTGACACTTTTCTCTCTTCTTGCAAACATTATTTGATTTTTCATTATACCATATTTTTGTGACTGACTGTAGTATTACTTCTATTACTATCCAGTAAGTATAACTTGCTGTGTCAGAATAATGTTACTATATGGGGTTATATAAATTTCCCTCATTTAGCTTGTGAATGCACATGGGACCTAGACCTACATATGTTTTGGTGCATTGCAGTATGTAGAAGAGAGCCTTTGGTCCAAGGATTTTTATTGTAATGCACAGTAGTTTAGTCTTGAATATTTTGTCTATTACCTTAATGACAATGATTGTGTAGTTCTATCATTTTTTATTGTAAAAAAATCTCTGCACCAAACACTAATCTTTTAACAGTGCTTTGTTGTAAAGTTAACTATTCAGAAAATGCTATGTAAAAATTCAGAAGTTGCTTCTGTTCTGCAAGTGGATGTATGAAATATTGCTGCCGTGAAATAGTATTTCACTAGTATTTCTGCATAATCTTAGTTTGTGATGGGACTGTGACGTAGTGGTGATGTTTTTGAAAAGTCAGGTTTGTGACTCAAAGGCGAAGTGTTTAAAAAATTTATAGCTCACATAGTAGTTGGTTCCATTACTTACTTAGACCTGCTGTTACATTTTTCCTGCATTCATAGCTTTTATTAACAGGTGTGGTAAAGCCTTATTTTCAGGTATTATAACTTCATATGGTAGCTCAGGAGTAATCCAGAATCAGATGTGTTAAGCATAGGTATTAATGAACATAGCCAAACAGATCTTGAGGTATTTGAAAGATAAGCAAGTATTTTTAGGCTGAGTGCTAATTGATGGAGTTGAATTACAGTTTTTAATTTGTAATTTATGGGTTATAAAAATTGCCTCAAACCTTTGTGCTGTTCATGTGGAAAGTTCTGATGTGTTTTATGTTGTTTCCAGGTTTACACCAGATTTCACTGCTTCCAGAGTTATACGTGAATTAAAATTCGTCACTGCGGGAGGCTCTGAATTTGTATTTATCTTGAATGCATCGCTTCCATATCACATGTTGGCAACGTGTGCAGAAGCACTGCCCAGGCCTAACTGGGAACTGGCACTGTACATAATCATCTCAGGAATAATGAGGTTGTGTGTGTGTTTGCTCTTACTGCTGTACAAGCACGAACTGCCACTGCTTGAATATGGGTTACAGAGAAGCACATGGGTTTTCAGCACATGCTCTAATTGTTGTAAATAGAATAGGCTAAATGGAGATCAAGTTGATAAACACTCCTGTAGATAGAGTATGAACTGTTTAAGGCAAAGGAGTACTGACTTTCTGCTCAAACCAAGGACAAAACAATACACTTCTTGCTTGAACCTATTTCCTTAAGTGAGATACATACTCCTGTTAGCCCTGATAATCTGTAAGGGTTTTGATAAATAAGCCAAACTTGAAACATACTTGGTATTAAAGCACTGATGGCAGTGAATTCCTGTAGAAATGTAAGCATCCTTCTGGAGTATTGTGCTTTAGAGAGATATAAGTGATACAGTGACTGTAATGAGCTTAGCAAATGCCTTGGATGAATTTAACTTTGCTGCCACTTGTTATGTGACAGACAACTGGTGATACTAATAATGGGATTTCTGAGAACCTGAAGGACATTGTTTGCAATGCTGCACTCTCACGTAGTAGGATATTAATGCACATTTTTCCTCAGCAAACAAACGTGTTAATTATACCTTGTTGAATTGTGAGTTGAAAATGCCACCATTTTCATAGTCTAACCTCTGCTTATCTTTATTTGAAATCAAGAGTTGTAAACTTATGTCCCTGCTCACCTCTTGGATGGTGAGACACTTTACCCCACTGCTTTTGTGCAGAGAAAACACTAGCATGGAAACTTATCAGTATCAGTTTTTACTTACCAGTAGCAACAAATGATGCTTTTCTTTTCATTAGTGTTATGCTTATATCTTAGTGTGAAATGTATTGGTGCTGTAGATGTCTCTGAAGAAAAAGTGGTCTTCCTGTGTGCTGCAAATCCAAAGCATTATCACATACATGTCATATTCTTTTTTTTTTTCCCCACAATACGTTACTGGCTCTTCTGTTTTGCAAATGTTCACTTAGGCTGTCTTTCCTTGTAGGGATTAACAAAAGAAATAGAGAAGATAAAGTTACAGCCCACTTCATTTTCTTTTTTGGCTCTTCAGCACTTTCCTAAGTAATGCAGTGTTTAGTGAGGAAACTGCATTTTCCAAAGTAAGAGGAAAATTTCTGTTACTTAGGAAATTGTGTCATCACTAACACTGCATTACTTAAAGTGCTGAGTGAGTACTTATGTGGTTTTCTTCTATATATGTGCTAGAAATATATAGGCTGAGTTTGGTTTTAATTCTTTGACAGAGTAAGTAATGTTTGTGAGCTCATAAGTGTAGTTTGCTTGGGTAATTATATGTGCTGTATTTGTTAATTGGACTTTACAAAGAATAGAGAATACTAATCCCTTTCCTTACTGTGTCTTTTTCCTAAAAATACAAAACTCCTTCTTAGCAGCAAATTGGAGAAGATCCCTAATAGATTTTATAATATTCTGAGATTCCTGTGCATGAGCTGCCTCTAGCTTTTGGGATGCTGTCATGTATGTGTTTGTTAGTTGCCACTAAGATAACTCTTCCATCACTGCAAAGCTATCCTTAATTTCTAGGAATGAACACTAGTTCATTCATCCTTAATTTCTAAGAATGAACACATTCATTCATAATGAACCCAGAAAATCCTACAAACACTAGGATTTTGTATAGTCCATGTTTTTTAATTTGATAAGGTAGTGTTTATTTTTGCCTTCCCTAAATCACTGTTGCTTTGAATAGTTACATGCTTGTGGCTGCAGGTTTTGAAGTCCAGCTTTTTTTCTTTTGGATTAATACACTTGGCAACTGCATCTAGGCTTGCATCTAGGTCCCATTCTCAGTGCTGGTGATTTGCATATCATGCCAGTCTTATGTATGTTATGTTTCTATCAGACAAAATTGTGGTTTGGATGCAGTTTTTAGTATTTTCAGTACAGTATGCAAACCTTTTGTCCTGTGTGATTAGAGTCAATAGTTTTTAAATGCTCAAAACTAAGAAATAAATCCTTAGATAACTACCTTTCTTCTCTGCAGTGTACTCTTTCTCTTGGTAATTGGAACAGCCTATCTAGAAGCTCAAGGAATTTGGGAGCCATTTAGAAGACGCTTGTCCTTTGAGGCCTCAAACCCTCCCTTTGATATGGGAAGGCCACTTGATCTCAGGAGAATAGTTGGAATTTCATCTGATGGAAAGTAAGTAAATGTTGGGGCTTCTTGCGATACTTTTGCTATACTCTTTATTTCTTCTTCAGTTATCAGGCCAGTAAGAGAGTAATACTGCTCTGCAGAACAGGTGAATGAATAAAGATATCCCCACAGTTGTTTGTAAAAGTGGCTTTGATGAAAAGATGCGTTTTGTGATTGTGAGGAATAGTCTTCTTTTGGGAAAAAAAAAAAAAAAAGGAAGGAAAAAAAGAAATCCACCAAAAACCAAACCCTGCCAAGTTTCCTGTTAATATTCTCAAAAATAAAATGTATAGATGACAAAAAAAAAATTGCAGGCCAGAAGTTCCTACCTTAGGTGTCTTAAGTAAAGATTGTCTCCTTTCAGTTTTCCCTCCATCATATGTATCAACAGTCATTTTACTGTGTTTTTGTTCCTATGTACAGCAGGTGAGTGAACAGGAAATAGTAAAGGCTACTGACTTGCCAGACCAGTTTTAAGCATTTTTGCTGGTTGTATGCCAAGAATAGTATAGTTCAAGGCTTCTTTTGGATATAATGATTTTCTTTTCATGGTGAAGAATGGAAATATTGTAGAGTATGTTTAAACATGTGTTACTCTTCCAGCTTGAATACACTTGGATCGGATTCTAATCACAGTTCGTCCAGAGGAATTTATGGAGCAGGCAGTTCGTCTTCACGATCCGGTGCAGGGAATCATAAACAATGCAATGCAACAGCACACCTTCACAGTAATAGAAATGCACCTGATGTTGAAAATATCAAATCCAAAACCAATTCAAGTATACCTAACAGGACTTCAGCACAAGCAGCTTCCGTGCAGTCAGTAAACAGAATGGGCCCCTTTACCTTGGATTCAGGTGCCACAGCTCAGACTCATGCTGCAGGCAAAAGAGCCAAGGGGACGAGACAGAACCAGCAGCTGATGCAGCAGCAGGCGCCAGCTTTGGCAGAGCAGCCCCTCCAGCAACCCCCAGCATCCGGGCCCCAGCAGCAAGAGCAACAGACTGAAAGTGTTTTGCCACAGCTCCCGCTTCTCAGCCCGCCTCACAGCGAATGTGCCAGCAGCAGAAGGCACAGCTCAGAGGATTCAGATCTCACTGGGCTCATAGAAACTATGGAAAAAGACTTTGACCACCCAGAATCCCCTTCCCCTGATGTGTTTACAGAACAGCCCCCATCTCCACTAGCAAAAAACAAAGGTAATGCAATTCTGTTTTAGTGGGATGATTCCCTGTGTAAACCACAGGACAAGACTTAATCAACTGTAAAGGTCATGTTTTTGTGGTCTGGAAAGGGAGTGCTTCTCTGTGGTTCACACACCTGCCTGTACTGTGTGCCTGTGTCTTGAACACTTGTCACCTTATGGCAGTGAAGTTCGCTGTACAGTGCTAGCTTGTCATTTTTCCTGCAAAAACGGTGGCATGTTTTGATGGAAGCTGGTGTGATTAACCAGCAGGTGTGAGCAGGTGTGATAAACACCTGATTCTCTGAAAAAGAAAAATGCCTTTTGTTGCTACTCCTTTGCCTTTGGGTTGGCATCCGTCCCTCCCACCTCCATCATTTGGGCTTGGGGCTCAGGGTTGAGGAAGGGAAAAGGAAGTTGTCCTAGTGTATTGTGAGAAGTGAGGCAGTGCGAAAGGGAGGTGGGGAAGAGAGAGAGATGGGTTAATAGCCCCTGTGGTATTGTTTGGGAATGGAATTCTTCATGCCCAGACTTGCACTTGTAGAAAATCCTTAATGTCAGGTGGTCAGCAAATGAATATAAGGCACCTGTGTCTTTACATTACATTCATGTTTGGATGAGGCTAGAGTTGAGTTGCACTTGTTTATCCATCTTTCAAGTTGTGTAGTGCTTAAAATAATGAATTGAATTTCATATAGTAGATATGTTTAGACTTTTGAAATTATGTCAGTTATTGCCTTCTTAAGAACACTTCTTGAAGTAGGATTTCTGATTATGATGTTTGTATTAGCAATTTCAATTGCATCCCAGAGTTATATGATTATTTAATGTTAATATGTTTATTTCTAAACAATTTTTCACTTTTTGCTACCAACGTTTGTACAGAAATAGCACTGATATTGTTTTGCTATTAGAGATAAAGTTAAGAAAATGAATCATGGGAAGGCATATAAACACTGCACCATCTGTAAGATTGTGCCTCACTGAAGACAAAGGCTTCACTCTGCTAGATGGTAATGAATAGAAAGTTCTTTATTAGTTCAGAGTGGATGTTAGGATGAGTTTGGACGTTCAAAGTGGAGACTCTGAAGTGATGAGGGGTTTTGGTGTCTTGCTGAAATACACTGTGTTTCTGGGCTGTTTTGTTTAGTTTTCACAGTGGGAGGTGGTTGGGAGAATTAAGAGAACTGCTATCAGTTTGTCAGGTATTCATTCCATATAGCCTAATAGGATTCTAGGAGGTGATGTGATGTTAGGGTGGTTTCACGGATGGTGTCTATAATGGCAAACAGTGCAGTGTTGGAGCTCTGGAAAGCAGTGTTTGGTAGTGAGGATGCAACATTCTCTTGGGTTACATATGAGCATACATGGGTGTGCAGTGGACTGATCCAGTCCATGTACTGAATGCCTGAAAGCACTTTGGAGCACATCTTCCATTTCTAGCTCCCCCTAAGAAGGAAGCTGCTCTTGCACTTGAGAGCTTTTTGTGATGCAGCTGCATGCAGTATGTGGAGACCACCAAGTTTGATTTCAAAAGCATATTCCCACTCCAGATAATGTACTGTACCCATTTCCATTTGTCCTCTTCAAAAAGTAGAAATGTAAAACCATAGGGGAAGTTCTATAAACTATCTGCACCTACATGCATACATGGGTATTTGTCTTTAGATAAGTATTTAGAGCTAATCACCAACTATTGCAGAAGCAGCAGCTTCTTGACTTACACTGTCTGTCATAAGACCCTGTGCAAAATTGCTCTTACATAGTCTTCTGTTTCAGCTTCCTAATACTTGGGTCTTAGCAGACTGCAGTGGAGGCTGCATTAGATTTTTGTTAAACAACTGCTTTGTGTTACATTTGAATGTCATGATAACATTTTACATAGATTTTCTAATTACAAACATTAAATTGTTTAGCAGTCCTGAATGTAAACTACATTTCAAGCAAATTTTGGAATGAGGCCTTCTGAGGCCCAGCCAAAATGCTCCCAATATACTTGAAGCCAACTTTGAAAAAATGTTCATAGGAAGATCTACTTGTATTTACATATCTATTTACATTCATGCTAAAAAGAATATTTTTATCTCCAATATTTTTGTTGTCCTAGATAGTGAAAACACTGATACTTATGTCTTAAAAAACAAAGTTTGAAGGCACTGTTACGTATCTGGTATTTGCCAAAATACTGAAGGCAAATTTCTGGTTTGGTACAAACTTCACCATTTTGCCAAAGGAAATATAACAGCTGTCATGATGCTTTTAGTCTCAATTCCAGCTTGAGCTAGTACAAATTCCAGAAGAGGCAGAATCCAGTTATTCAGCATAGGTTACTTGAGCCTTTATCTGAGTGAACAATTAAATCCATCCAGGAGGCTGTATGCAGGCACTGTGTGGCTCATAAATGAGAGTGCTTATTTTGAAGAGCAGTATCTTAAGAAGGATCCTATGAGTAAAGGCACATGCTACAGCTAGTAAGACATAAGACTTGTGTGTGAAAGCTCAGATCCTGCGAGAGCACAGCAGCAGGCAAAGGTAAGCTCATGAAGACTCCACACATGCACATGCACAGTTGCTTTGTACTGAGAATAGTCCACTCTGAAGGATTAAAATATGTCACGAGGAGAAAGTATACTTGGGTGTGATATTTTCAAGTTTTGGTCATTTGGGTTTTTTACCTCTGCTAGACAAATACTATTAGTGATTTTTCTCATCTACACTAGTCTTATTTCAAGTTGTTTTATATTTTGTTGGGGTTTTTTTCAACTGACAACCATGCTGATCATTTCTGTTCTTCATTTGTTTGGAAGACAGAGCTTTTGCCATCCTCAGAAAATTATGTTTAAATCTAGTATTTTGTGGTTAAACTGTCAAATTGGATTCTGTGGTGTTTGAAAGCAATGTCAAGAACAGAGCAGAGAATTATAGGCAACCAGGTGCCCATATCCACAGTGAGGCAATGGGGACACAGCTCAAGAGCATAAATGTGGTGGTGGATATCAGGGTTTTTGCTTGCATTTGATGCAAAGAGGCAAAAGTGGTTGGTATGTCATAACAGGCAACAAACTTCAGAGGCTTAATCACATGTGGTAGCCTCCAAAATGAAGGGAACTAGCCTGACTCTGAGCACTGCTACTGAGAATCTGAAGCATCCTTATCTTTCTAGGAAAAGGGAAAGCAATTCAGCGCAAGGTTAAGCCACAGAAGAAGCGGGAAGAAAAGGACAGAAGGGGGAAAGGAAAGCAACAGGAGGATGAACTGAAGGATTCTTTGGCAGATGATGACAGTTCTTCAACCACAACAGAAACCTCCAACCCAGATACAGAACCACTTCTCAAAGAGGTACAGCACTGCTGAGAAAAGGAGGCTCTTTTGTATATCAGTATGTCACCTGTTGGAGTAGGAACACAGTCTCTCTCCCCTACACCATCCTCAGGTTTCATATAATGCCTAACAAAGGAAGAATGTTAATTGAAAAGCACCTTTCCCGATTCTTGCCTTCACTGTATCAAATCTGCACCTCTGAGCGTGAACATGCTTGAGTCCTGTAGTCTCAAGACTAAAAATGCCCAAGTGACTGTGGTTTGAATTAGCCAGCAGCTGTCAGCAGCATTATGGTAATTGTCTCCTGGCCTGTTCTATTTGCAGAATAAAACGCTGAAGTGTGGATGCTAATTTCATTCAGTAATTAAGGTGCATGCTAAATCATGCCTTTTGTCAGCTACAAAGGGTTCAGATCAATGGTGGTAACCTGTCAGCACATAGTTAACTTAATTACCTGGTACAATACTCCTACTTTACTTATTCAGCTCACATGCTCCAAGGTAATAAACTAATGTCTACAATTTGTGTAGAGGTTGGATTGTGATAAATATTTTGTCCTAAAGCAAACTCTGACAAACAAAGAAGAGGTAATGCCAAAGGGAAGAAAACCAATCCTAAATTTCCATGTCTTAAATTTGTACTTTGTAAAAGACAGGGATTATAGCTGTGGGAAAAAAGAAATCCATGGGATATATTTTAAAGGTTACAGTTTAGTAAGTTGACACTTGAAAGTTACAGTTGATTTTTTCAGGATGGCTATTTGAGAATATACTTGTATTTAGAAAGTCTTAGAAGTGTGGCTGAAGAAAATAATAAATTGAATGGTGAAGTTGCTCATATTATTTGCTTTGTTGAAGACTGTTTTAGGTGGCCTGGACTGCATGCAGCAGATGCAGTGAAGGTCTCAGTACAGAGCTAGCATCTTATTAAGTAGACTCAGAGGCTGTGGCCCAGGGGAGCTGTGTATTTGCAAACATCAGATCTGCTTGAAGCTCATTAATTTGCTATTTCCATTACTGCATCTCCAAATAGAAAAAATAGAAACCATATTTTATAGGCAAACTCACTAAGTCATGAAAAAAGGCCTTCAATACTGCAAAAATGCTCATGATTTCCAACAGCATTCTTTCCTCATCCCTCTTTGTTACATGTGTTCTGATGGAAGAGGGACTTTGCCTTTAATGATTATTAATGTGTCATTGTCTTTTATAGGAACCTGAGAAACAAAAGGGAAAAGTTACAGCAGAAAAACCTGAAAATGAAATAGTCCCAGTAAAACAGAAAACAAAAAAAGTGCTTACAAGTATCAAGAAAGAAATCCCTGTAGATGTGAAAACCAGGTAAGCATAATGAAGGCTGTTTAGTAGGGAAAGTATCATGTTTAAAGGGAAGAAGGATTGATAAAAATGTCTGTATTTGACTGTTGTAGCTGCCAGTTTGGCAAATGCCAACAACAGGTACCTTTAAGCAGCTTCCTCTTCCTTCCTGATGTAAGGGAATATCTGAAGCTTGCAAATAGGAAATTACTTAATGGAAACACAGCACATAAGTGAGCTAAATCCAGCGATGAAAATCAGGCAAAGTGATGTTTAGGTTTTTATAAAAGGTATTGCATACAAAACGTGGGGTTAATGTTTCTAGGGGCAGCACACTGAGCCAGCATTAATGTGAGTGCCTTTAGCTGCCCCTGGGAAACTGCAGCCTCAGTTTCCTTTTATGATATGACATAGAGTAAGTTCAGTCTTGGATACTTTATTAAAGGAGGTTGCTGCCACTGCCAGTCCCTGTCCCTTAGTGGCATGTGGTTGATTGCAGAGCATAGATAGGGAGAAACATGAAGAATCTTAGTCTTACTATTGCTAGTTCATTCCAAAATAGTGTTGTGAAATCAGATTGGTATCCAAGTGCCACAAAAGTAAACTTTACCAAATGGAGGTATGGTATAGTAGCTGTGTTTTTCCTGTTGTAATTAATAGTAGATGGAGTTTATAGTTAGAAGAAATTAATGTTTGTCAGAATATTTCTGAAAACGTTGCCAGGCAAAGTCTCCTCCTTATTTATTCTTACAATTATGTACTTTGCTTTATCTTATAACTCACAAGTTCATTACGTGAGATAGTTTTCAAAGGCCACAATGAGAGCTGGCTTGGAATTCTTCTCAAGAAATGGGGAAAATAGTTCCTCACTATAAAGTTTGAGAGACAGAAACAAATACCTGGAGAAAAAGAGCAATATACAGCCAGTTGAATTTGGTGATGCATTTGAGTAGTTTTATATTATTGATTAAAAAACAATTCTGATTTTAGGACAATAGCATATTAGGAGTGTGGGATCTGACAGGGGTGTGTAGGGGCAGAGTAGAAAAAGGGCAGCTGCCATTTCTTGTTGCCTCTGTATAATCAAATAGGTTTTGTGATCCTGGAGCTCCAGGGTGAAAGGTGCTTCTGGAATGTGAGTCTAATACATGTGTGGAACAGTGTGGGTCATATATATATATATGTATGTGTGTGTGTATATATATAT
>WAAG01061228.1:15546-55528 GCA_013390105.1 Tichodroma muraria
GTGTGTGTGTATATATATATATATATAAAAAAGTGCTTTTCAGTATTTCAGGGCTTTAAATTAAAAGAATTTCTGTTTTCTTTTAGTCCCTTGGAATTGTCTTATACTCCCCCACTGGAAAACAAGCAGCGAAAAACGTTTCCATCCAAGATCTCTACACCGCACCTTTTGTCAAGTGGCTCTAAATCAAGAAACCTCCCCAAAACAAGAGGTAGAGCAAGGCTGGTTTTTGTATATAGCTCAAGAGTTTTATATCGTTGTCTGTAACCCCTCTTGAGTGCTTAATTCTAAGTCTGGTGTGAGAAGAAAGCTATTCAGTTTATTATCCACACACTTGGTTTTTCTTTTGTTTCAGTAGGTCCAAGCAGTAAGTTAATGGAGAACAGACCATCAGTATTAGCAAAATTTCTCCCCAGTGGTTCTGCACAGGAGCTAGGAAACACCAGCAGCTCAGAAGGTGAAAAGGATTCTCCACCACCAGAGTGGGACTCTGTGCCTCTCCACAAAGCTGGCAGCTGTAAGTAATCACTAGACAATGGCAGAATGAGTGTTCTGCAATTATTATCTGTAGATAGGCTTGATCTGTTTATAGATCTTCCTGTCTCCTTTTCACTGCATAGCTGAGCTCCATTTTCCTGATGTAAGCCCCATCTTGATAGCATCTGGTATCATTTGGGAGGTTTGAAAATGGCGTGGGCAGAACATGGGTCACTCTGCAGCTCTCTGGTGATGAACAGGATTCAGAAGCTGCCGGGGAAATTGAGAAAATGAGAAGTACTGCTCAAAAAACGTGTATTTTCTACAGTAAATGGGGGTTTGCTTGGTCAGGTCTGCTCCAACCAAATTTGGAACAAATTAGATTATTTGTCCTTGAGAGAGAACACTGAAAACACCTTAGTGCAGTGGTTCGCTTGGGACACCATTACAGTTTTTGTGGTTGCATTGTAAACCCTTGTGTGGGAACCAACTCACCTCCTCCTGGTTGTTTGTGTTGCAAATCAGCCTCTCTGAAAATAAACAGACCTGAATAACCATAGGTGAGCATAGAGAAGGAGCTGCTGCTTCCATCACTGGGAGCAAACAGCCGTTCTCATAATTCTTCCATTTGAACAGAAGGGATAGCAGAAGTTCAAGAAGCCTTTGCTGTAATGTAAATCCTACAGGAAGGTATTTTGTGTTTCTCTTTATAGCCACAGACAACCTCTATAAGCTCTCTCTGCAAACCCTGAATGCAGACGCTTTCCTGAAGCAGCGCCAGCCCTCTCCAACACCCGCCTCTCCATCTCCCCCTCCTCCTCCCACATCCTTTGCTTTTGGGCCACGAGGAGGCACTTACAGCAGCATCGTCAACAGCAGCTGCAGCAAGTGAGTCCAGATCCTACCTCCTACTGATTTCCCAGGCACTGAGCACTCATGGAACTGGGCTTCACAGGAGGCATCTCCCTATTCTCAGACTCGTTTCCTCTTCCCGTGGAAATTGTTTTTCTGCAGATACACCACTGTGCATATCTTGCCTTGCTGTACAACTTGGTAGATTGGAAAAATGTGCAATTACATGAACTGTTGAGCTGTTACAAACGTTTTCTTGAATGCTAGCTTAAATTGCTGCTTTTTAAATCAGCTGAAGTCCAGAACCTTACTTTTTTTTTTGCCCTCTTTTTTTTTTGTTTCTTTCTCATTTTAGTGAAACAAAAACCAAGCAGCCTAATGGTACCAAACATAAGCTGGCAAAGGCAGCTTCTCTTCCAGGCAGGAATGGAAACCCCACTTTTGCTGCTGTAGCTGCGGGTTATGACAAAAGTCCAGGTACGAGAACCAGTTTGGAGTTCTTAATAATTCCAAATATTTACTGAATATTCTGTTATTTTGCTGGGGTTTATTTTACTCATTTTTTACATACATATTCTTGCAGGTGGCAGTGGTTTACCAAAGGTTTCCCCAAGCAAGACAGACGTTTCCAGCAATATCAGCCTTTCCCACACAGTTGTTGACAGTGATGGCTCTGACAGGTAATTCTTATATTCTCTAGGCAAATACCTGACCTCTAGAAAAGAAGATGGAGCTATTAATGGCATTTTGAAGGGAGTGACAGAATTCATTTTGGCTAGGTTTTTTTGAAACTGTTTTTTAAAGTCTAAGCACAGCATCTCTCACCTTGCAGAAAAGTTTAGGGGTTGCAAGTGGCTCTAAAGTAGAGAGAAGGATGTTCCGGATGTGATGGGAGCTTTTTCCTCCTCATTCCAAGTAACTCAACAATCTTGTGCTCCTGGGCATCCACACAATGAGAAAGCAGCTTGGCTCTCTCAGTACTGAGAAGTGTGTACCAAGGTCACTTGCACTCACAGGCAGGATGCCTTGCTGCCCAGCAATGCCTTTCACTCCGTCTTAACACCGAGACCAGAACTGTCAGTGGGCTTTGTGCTTATAGAGCTGCACTCAGTCACGTTCCCTGAGGCACACGTCTTTTCTGACGTTTTGGCAGTGAGCCCCTCAGTTGTAAAAAGCAGTAACCTTTCTGGAGTAGGAAAGAGACATGAATTCAAGTTTCCATATGCAAAGGAATTGTTTTCTGAGTGAGGTTTGTGCACTGGAGTTTTTGTTTCTTTCGGTGGATGTTTAACACTGGTTCCAGATAACTCGTCTGTTACTTCTAAGAAGCTTGTCCGTGAGTGTATTTATATCCCTTCCAAGTGACTGTGAATTTTATTTGCTTAAGCTAAAAACTGTACTATGGCTTGGACTCCAAGAGTTTTCTGAAAAACTGATCAAAAGAGCTACTCTCATGTTTGTTTGATGCTCATTCTACAGCTTAAAGAATACTGTAACTATATTACTGTGTTACTCCAAGATGGGTGTATACACAGGAAAATGTATATCACCAAAATCTATTGTTAAAACAAAACCAAACTGATTTCCTAGCTCTTGATCACCATTAAATATTTATTTAGTATATGTTTAACTATATATTTTTATTTAGATATATATAGATATATACAGCTAAACATATATACAAACCTACATTTGTGTATAGATCAGTAAGTTAATATTGTCAATAGTGCTGTGTTAATAAGTTGTGTATTGCCTTCCTGTTCCTCCATAAAATGTAGCTCGGGTTTGTGGAGTCCTATCAGCAATCCCAGCAGTCCTGATTTCACACCTCTCAACTCCTTCTCCGCATTCGGACACTCTTTTAATTTAACTGGAGGTGAGTTTTTCTGTTCAAATATT
This sequence comes from Tichodroma muraria, assembly GCA_013390105.1. Taxonomy (NCBI): domain Eukaryota; kingdom Metazoa; phylum Chordata; class Aves; order Passeriformes; family Sittidae; genus Tichodroma; species Tichodroma muraria. The sequence continues at coordinate 18,775 of WAAG01061228.1, forward strand.
TTTCTGTATTCAAATACAAGTAGAAAAATCTTGTGTCTTCATTCCACTGGTCTAAGTACAGAGAGTGTTACCATCCTCCTGAAAGGGAAGACTGTGTAGGAACACATTTGTTAAAAATTTGGTGATACATTCTGTGTTTCACTTCAGAGAAAGTTAATGAATTCTCAGAGTGTTTGATGGGCTGAGAGTGCTTTGGTTTGGAGTTTCTCTGTTGCAGTAAAATTTCTGCATTTTGGGGGTTGTTTCCTTAGTCTTCTTCCTCTCCATCCCTCCCCCAAAACTTTACTGTAGGTCCCAAAAAAGTGCCAGTAGGCCTGTGGTTTGCTGAGCATAAACACCTGCCTAAGACCGGGGCTCTGTTAAGTGAGGCAGTGGCCCAACCCTCGTGTTGCTTTCCTCTTGTGTTTTCCTGCAGTATTTGTATAGCTGCACAATGAACTGATGCATACCAAATCCAGCAATTAATTAGTGTATTTAAATATTTGGGTAAATTTCCATAAATGTAATAGAGGTGGCCAGGTATTGAGATTGCAGGGTGTGGATGCTCTGTGTACTTAGGAAGATTTGTGTACTTGGGCACATGTGGTATGTTTTGTGGTGGCTGAAAAGATAAGGAAAGTAAACTTTGGGTGTGGCATTGGTGTCTACTGAAAAATTGCTATTTACTGCAACAGTTTGATGTCTGCTAGAAATGCAAACAATGGCAGCTGCTGCTGTGGGGTTCTTTCTTCTTCATCAGCAACACTTGGCACCTGTGGCTCTGAGGGCACCAGTAAAATGCCTGGGGTCATTTCTGTGTGTGCTGTGTGTGAGAAGCAGGAGAGCCACAACTGCTGGTGCTCCCTTTTCCTTCTTATAGCAGAGATGGGGTTGGGACTGGGGCACCCCCAGTGCTGCCTCCTACCAGGAGCCACCTGGAGGGTAGTGCTGCAAGACAAATGATGCTGCAGCCACGGAGAACTGCCAGGACTCTTACTGCTGTGCTTAGGCTGGACTGAATTACCCACAGCAAGTGTTCAACTCTCTTTCCCCACTATAACCATGATGAACTTCGTGGCCCTGTCTGATGCTGGTCACGTGAGTTGAGATTTGTATTATTGTGTGACCTCTTCTAATATCACTGCAGCAGGACCTTCTAGAAAAATAGGGGAAATAACTGTGAAAAGTATTGTTCTTTGAAAAAGGGGAAGAGTAATGTACTCACTTTTATTTAATTTTATTTTTAGAGGTTTTTAGCAAGCTTGGTTTAGCTCGATCTGCTTATGGGCAGGATGTTCAGAGAAACTGGAATGAATTCAATAATGTTCCATCATCCATCTGGGATCCTTCAGCTACAGATTCTATACCCTCCTGGCCAACAAGCTCAAGTTCCCCAACTCATACAACTGCAGTAAGTATTCAGTTCATCCAGATACAATGGTTTATTACTGTTACCAACCTGTTCTGTATGTTCTACCTAATTTAATTCAGAGGAATTGGGGATGAAAAGAAATCAACTGAAGAATAAAGGAAGAGGGAATTCACACATATTCATCTTGGTGTATTTAAGTTGACTTGGGTATTAGACAGTGTTATTAGTCTCCTCACTTGTGGATGATGAATCCATGTACACTGCTTCCCATAAAAATATTTCTCACAAGAGCACCTTGCAGCACTTACAAAAGTGTGTTCTGCTCCCACATCTTTCAGGTTTGCTCCTGTGCCATGGCTGGACACTACATTTCTTCCAGTTTGATGGACAGTTGCAAAATAGGCAATATGATAACTCTCACTTTGATTCTGCTTTCTGAATCCAGTATTGTGCCTGTTTGTAAACTAACAGAAGGTCCCAAAAAAGCTATCTCAAAGACCATAAATACATTCTTTTCAGTTTAGGAAAAAACACTAAAGGACTGAACACAAGCTGAAGTCTTTTAAACTGACTACTTATTTCAATGAAGATTTTGAGTGCAGCAAAAGAAGGAGAAAACCCCCAACTTTACAGATTGTAGTGCTGCACTGTTATCCTTGTGTCAGAATAGAGGTTATGCTGCAACAGCTGTCTCTACTGCCAGCTGAAATCCTTCTTCGTGTTGACTTCTGAAAATGTTTTTGTAGTGAGTAAGAGGCAGTGTTTACTTCACCTGGGAGCAGTTCAGATGGAGTGGGGGAAGGCAGGGACAGGGGAAGCCAAAGAAGGTCAAGCAGCTTCTTATAGACACAGGCCTGCAGATCCTGCCTTTGTCATGTGGTTACAACCAGAGCTGGAACCTCACTGAAACTATGTAAGGAAAGATGTTTGGATTTTGGTCACATGGAGGGCAGGTTTCTCAGCATCTGATAGAAGGAGGGCTTGAGGACAACCAGAACAAGCTCTCTAGCTCTTAACTCATATTTCCCAGCTGCTTCTGAAAAATATTTAGAAGTATGCTTCGGGAAGCATCAAGATGGAAGCCAGACAAATGGTATAGAAGAAGTGTCAGGTACTCCATTTAAGTACTTTGATTTGGGAGGAGATATTTTAGGAGCTTACTCAAGGAGAAGATCACGTATTAAACAAGAAGCAGGCAGCAAACTGACTGAAATACTCAAAGCTGTTATAAATGATAGTGGTATTTTCAAGTGCTTATGGCAAGCCAGAACAGGAAAGCTTGGCTTTTCCTGTTACTGAGCCTCCTTGCTCTAGGTGCCTGATAAGAGAGCAGGTACCAGGCCAGGGCCCTGCCCTTTCCTCTGTTCTGGGACAGGAGCCAAAGCTATTGTTGCAAGCAGCACTTAGGCAGTGGCTTCTGTGTTACCCTTTTTTCTAGGAAGGTTTCTGGAGAGTCAGTTTTGGTTGTTCTTCTTCCTTATTCTTCTTGCTTTCTCCTTGTATGCACAACTCTGCTGCTGTGCTAAGTAGCATTTGCCTTCTGGGTCCCATCTCCCCTAGCCTTGCTTGCTGCCTTGCTGGTACTTCTCCCCAGGTTTCTTTTTAACCACATTCTCCTACTCCCTGTTCCTCTAGTTCTCTGTGTGTAGTTCTGCCTGCCAGCTACTTTGTACCTCCTTCCACCAGCCTTGAAAGGGCATAGCAGGTGTTCTTCTCTGCTGCTCCTTTCCTGGTTGCTTGATTTATGAGCAAGTGCCTTTCTATCATGATCCCCCAAACACTTTTGGGACAAGTAGGAACAAATAGTTCCTACCTCTTGCCTGCAGCAGGAAATAGAGTGGACTTAGAGTGTGTTAGGGTAGGTTCCTGAGCAGCAGAGTGAATGTTTCCTGCTGTAGGTTTAGTAGTCTAATGCTGATATAGCTTAAATATAACCATTTATTTGTGCGACAGTAATACACGGTGACCCTGGTCTGGCTCAGTTTCTCAGTGACATTGGAGACTCCTGATGTTGTTGGCCTGGTTAACCCCAAGTAATGCTCAGAACTCCTGTCCAGCCCCTTGGTAGCATATTTTGTGGTGTGTACAGTTAGCATCCAGCCAGTTTCAGGTGTGATTAGGCTGAGCCTGTCTTCTTCATTCCAGAGCAGAGAATAAAAACCTAAAAGGAAGAAATTTTCAGATTCTACCTTGTTTTCTTTCCTAAAGGGATTTTTGTTTAAATCTTCAGATGCAGGGTACACTGACACTGATTAACCTTTAGCGTGTGTTATCTAAGGGCAGAGATCCTGGGAAGGGGTGTCCTGTCTCCAGCCACTAAATCCAAACATGAGGATGTTTGTACCTAACTGCACTTACTCAACAAATCTACTGCCTTTTGGGTGCATCAAGTTTCCAGTGTATTTGCAAATTGAATTTACAGCGTATGTACATTAAATCTGTTGACACTGTGTTGTGTAGTGCCAGAAGCCTACATGTAGCAGGTTCTGTGCTAATATTAGCAGAAAGTTATGCTAACCTTTCTCATCTCCATCTTTGGCTGCTTCCGGGTATCACTTTCCACCACACCACGGGTCAGGTTCCTCTGCTTGCAGTTTGCTGGTGTTTGGGCTTTAGTAAAATACAGTTGACAGAACCTGGGCTTTGTGTTCCTGTATGTGTTCTCTAGGCTTGCTGTACCTGTCCTGTATATACCAGGTGCATTTGTGATGTGCTGGAACTCACCTGCTTCTGCACCATGACCATTTGTCAGAGACTTCCAAGTGTCTGGAGCCAGGACAGACTTTATGGAATTCAGTGATAAATGGCCAGTTCTCCTATCCCCTCTCCCTTCATCTGGAGAAATTCTGCATGGTGAAAAAGTATATACTGGGAATATGGAATAGGTACAGTGGGACTGAACTCAAGTATATTCATCTAAAACAGGGTCTGACTACAGGGAGATTAATTTGCAAACAACAAAAAAAAGAAAAAAGGACTGCTGTTATCTTCCATTGCAACTTAATTTTTTTTGTTGTTGTTTTTTGAGACTTAAACCATGTTTTTTTACCTCATTCTAACTAGATTGTTTAGGCTTAAGTGTTCTGGCCCCTGTGCTGAATACTCATAGTGCTTAAATTAGCACTGGTATGGGGACATCTCAGCTGCAATGAAAACGGCTCGAAAGCTGTAATGTGACTGCGCCCTGCAGCCCATGCAGCTGCCGGAGCATTCAGCTGCAGGAGCACTGTGGTTCCTCTGGGCAAGCTCTTGTCAAGGGAGGTCAGAGCTCTGTGTTGCAGTGAGGATGGAAAGGATTCCAGAGCAGGCTTCTTGTTGCTGCTGCTTGGACACTTCTTTTGGGGGGCTATAAACAAGGTGGAAATTGAGGCTTACCAAACTGCCACTTACCTTGCTCTGTCTTTACTGCAGTCAATCCTGGGCAACCCCAGCGGCCTGTGGTCCACCACTCCATTCAGCAGTTCCATTTGGTCAAGTAATCTCAACAGTGGCCTTCCCTTCACCACTCCAGCGAACGCATTGTCAGGCATTGATCTCATGGGCGGTGAAAACGCCGCCGCTGCTCCGCCGCCGCCTGCTGCTGCTGCCAGCGTTGCCAATCCTGCTGAAGACATGGGACAGACCTACAATCCTTGGAGAATTTGGAGCCCAACGATTGGAAGAAGAAGTTCAGATCCCTGGTCAAATTCACACTATCCCCACGAAAACTAAAGCAAAAAGAAAGAACTCTTATCCAGGTCATGATACAGTTCTGAATGCAAACTTTTGAAATGTCATTTTCAGGCCGTTGCTTCCCCCAGCCCCACTCCCCCATCAGTCATGCTTTCATCACTCGCTCCTTTTTAAAGTCTGTCCTGCAATATGGTAGTGTGAGATTGCAGATAAGCTTGGAAATGTCTGGGTGTGGTCACAAATCCCAACTATGGCTAAAGCCTGTAAATATGAACAGTTTCACTGGTTTCATATTTTACCATCTGCCATCTTTATTTAGGAAACAATTTGAACTCTAAAATGGTCCTGGCATGCAATACTTTCATGAAAAGTTTGGGTTTTTAAATTTTTTCCAGTGTTATCCTCCAAGTTCTAATTTAAAATCAAAAGGCACTTTGTGCTAAAATGCAGAGTATTTTTTTAAAATAAGGCTGTCTTTGTTAACACAGGTTGTAAGAATGTAAAAAAGAAAAAAAATCAACAAAAAATAACAACAAAACCAACACAAAACCTTAAGAGCAAAGTGGCTGAATGTAAGAGCATTCTGTTGAGACTGTAATACACTTTATGCTGTTTGTACATTTGTAAACCTGAATGCATTTTTAAGTTGAAGTGAAATGCACACAGCCAAGACTTGTGCGAGAAACAAGATACCACGTGCATTTCTTACAGATACAACTTTGCGTTGTACTTTAAAATAAATACGCTTTTTTCAAGATTTGTCTGCTGTAGTTCTGTTCCCCTTGTATTTTCTGAATTTGGGTGTGCATGACTCCACTTGGCACACAGCCTTTGGGCCAAAATCTCCTGCACACAGAGCCTGTGTTAGCAGAAACTTCACTGCAGATGAAACCTGGCCTCTCAACAGTGTGGGTTTGTATTGCAGCAGAGAATACAAAAAACCCAGAAACTGTTTTCAGGGTTATGTAGTCCCACCCACTTGAAAATTCACTGGATAGCAAAAAGCTGGAAAAATGTCTACATTCTTGAGTTTCCAGGTATCAGGCGTAAGAGCAGCTGCTGTTTATGCTACGCCCATACCTTTGTAACACTGTTCTTGCATGGGTCTGAACAAGAATGTTACTATTCTTAGATATGATTTATCTGTCCCTGTAAGGTGCCTGTTTCAATTCATTTACAGTAAGGCAAGCCCCATTGACTACATATATTCCTCTGAGCTGAAGCCAAATAAAAATGAACCCTTCCATTGCCAGAAAGCATTAACAGACACTAGCAACTGTAAATTTACTTACGACTCAGTAGCACTGCTACCAATTTACAGCAGCAGGTGTTTATCAGAATCCATCCAGTAAAAGAGTAAGAACTGTATATCTTAGTTAATACTCCTTCTAGCATAAAGGTTTGTATGCAGCAAAATATGTGTCCCATTTATTTAACCAAGGAAGCACTTTTCCAGCTTGCTTTGTGTGAACAAACTCTCCAGGTGTCAGGCTGCTGCCTTCCTGGTGCCACCAGCAGAAGCTCAAAGATAGAGATCTCTCGAATAGGAACCTGCTGGAACTCCTTTGTTCTTAAAATTTGAGTACTTCTAGAGCCACACAAGGTCGTGAAATGTTCAACTTGGATTTGTATGCAATTTCCCTCTGAGTAACTGAGCAAACAAGTCTCTTACTGCATGAAAATAAAGAATTAGCAGTTAAGCTCCTGACATGCCAGGGCCTGCTTCTCTGCAGATGGAGCTTGGGAAGATAACTAGCAGTAACTTCAAGGTGAATGGAACTGCTTAAGGTCATATGCCACCTCTTTTGCCCAGCAGGTGTTTACACTGGAATTGATTCCATGGAGGATAGAAGCAGAAATTAATTCTGAGATGCTAATAGTCTGCAGCAGTTTAATCAGTGAGGGTGGGAATAAAAAATTTTGGTTTAAGAATATTTCCTTTTGAACAAGACAAGGCAGAACACAAGTAATTTAGATGCCTTTCTCTGACCCCCCTCCCTTCCCCCCAGAAGTGTGAGCCATTCCCTTGTGATAATGCAAATAACCTTGGCCACTATTAAAATATTCTTAGTTCTTGTTTTAGAAGAGCTTCCCCTTGAGCACCAGTTCCACTGAAACCACCTGAACTATGAAGATCTTTGACACACAGTTTTCAGTTTCCTAAGAGGGGAAAAATCATGTCTTTCTCCCAAGGGAAATACCTGAAGCCTAAACACTCCTTGACTGTCCTATCTTGCTTCTCCAGGGTAATTTTGGAGAGCATCTTCACTTTGTTTTGCCTACTTAAAGAAAGCAAAAGAGATGCCTTAAAGAGAAGCCATAATTGACAAGAACTTGGGTGAAATAAAATCTAGGCAAAAGTTTGGTATAACTAAAGAAACCTCTGTATGGTACGTACATGTACAAGATGGCTTTTGCTGCCTCTTCCTGGGGTACCGGCTCTCCAGCTTCTATGGTATAGTCACTCTTGACATACTTTGAAAAGTCTCTTAAGCAGAGGGTTAAGAGGACTAAGCAGAGGTGGTAATGAGACAGGAGCATCCACCATCACAAAATTGTGGAAAGGGCAGACCTCTTACGATCTTATGAGGAGGTAAAAATAAAAAGGAATGAGATTTTGACAAAGCATGTGCAGTCTTGCATAAAAAAAATCTTGAACACATTGCAGCGTGCTGACAGGACAGGCTGAGCACGGGGAAATGTAAGGTCAAAAGCTGGACAGCAAGGTGACTGTTTGCAAAGGCAGCATGAAAAAGACTGAAGTTCAGACACAAGGGCAGTTCTGGAGTAAGAAGACCAGAGGAAAAAATATCTTAAAGTGTTCAGAAGACAGGCTATCCTGGAAACCATGGAGCTCACAGCCCTTTGGATAATTTAAAACACTTCTTTGGAGTAGAATCAGGGCCAAACTGCCGTGAGTCAACTCTACTCTTCCAGATCTGGAAATTACCAGGAGTGTGAAGTTCCCAGCAAGGAAAAGAAACGAGAGAAACAATTACCGTTAATTTTGGCAATTAGTTTGGTGCTCCTAAAGGGCAGTTCTCTTCTGCCAATACTAAGAAATAAACTAAAAGCCTAAAAAGTTTCTGGCCTGTTACTAAAGTCAAGAAGTCTGAGGTAGAAAATATGACCCTAACATATGAAACCAGTTTCATTATCATGAGCTCTATTTCCAGAAGCCCTTGAAAGGTATTAGATACTTTATTAAAGTGTCTCAGAACAGGATCTGCCATTCCAGTCTCGGGCCAGTGAGTGTTTATTTCCCAGATGCAGACACGCTGGGCCAGCCCTGGCCGCAGCTCTGTTGGCAGCAGCGCAGGATGTGGCTGGACCACTGGCCTGAGAGGGAAACACGGAACTGGGGGAAGCTCCAGGGCAAGGCAGGATGAGAATGTGAGTGAATGGCAGATTCCCAGCACTGGGAGAGCACAGTGGTGAAACCGTACAGAAGTTGTGCTCTGCACTTCAGCTGATGATGAGCTGTGCCTGACTGAAGGAGAGGTAAAAAGAGGAGTACACAAAGTGTAAAGCTGTCTTCCACTGACACTATTTCACCCAGATGTTTTAACACTAAGTACACCTTTAACTGGGCTTTGTCTGTTTTCCCAGATTTTAATTATGAGCGAGTTTTCCGAGCTCCGGTGTTTTGGCGTTACGAAACAATGACAACTGCAGCTCCCAGTGAGTCAGTTTGTTGGAAGAGGGATTGAAAATAACCCAGCTTCTACTGTATGGCTGGTGCAGCTGGAAGAGCATTCAGTCACCTTGTGGTAAACAGGTTCTGCTTCAGAACTGAGTCTTTTGCCCAGTACCTGTTTTTTGTCTAATGCTACTCTGATAACTCTGTTGTTTTAATGTACTCTGCTACCGGCTGTACATGAAGTTCACTGATGAACTTCATGTACAGCTGGTGCTTTAGTCACAAACTTACTAAAGCAGCCTTCATGATGACTGGATCAGCACACTCTTCAGCAGCCCTCTGAACACAACTCCTAACCATGCTTGCTGCTACCAGTGTGCTGCTTCATGCTGTGTAATGCAGCAGCAAGCAGGGCATGACCTTTTAAATGTGGGTGTATATATACATATATATATGGAACATGAGGGCAGTCCAGAACAATTTTTTTCAAGGATCCTGTATCTGAAAATTGAAAATCTGAAAATTCACTCTGTATTTGCCGATTGTGAAGCAAATGTTTGAGTCAGTCATTAGCACTGGATAAAGTGGGATCTTCAGGAGGTAAACTCACTCTCCTGAAGTTTTTACCAGATAACACTCAAGTAGTCCTTGAGTGGCAGCAGGAAGTGAGTGGGATGTTCTCACACTGCAGTAACGAGCTTCACATGGGACTCTTTTGCAAGCTGTGAAAAATCACAGCTCAATTACTTGCCCTAAAGAAGACAGAGCATCTGGAGTGTAGCATCCATAAGAGGGAAAAAAGGCTGGGGAGGGCACCAAGGGGGGTGGGGGTGGGCAGAGAGATAATTAAATAGATACAGGCTGACCGTTTTATAGTTAAGGGACTAATAAAATATTCCCAAAATAAAAAACACAAACCAAAACCAGTTGGCTATTCTGGAAAGTTTCCTGGGTGTTTTTAGCATGAGTCTATGGCAGGATGTAATCACTTGTGTTTCAGCTTAGTTACAAGAATCTTGCTGGGAAACAAGTGTACCAGGAAAGCAGCACCTGGAGAAGCTTCCGTCTCATCCAGTATCAATTCCTGGCCCACTCTGGAGTTACTGTCAGGGAAGACACTGCTCACTGGAGAGAGGACATTAACTCGCTTTATGGCAATGTAGGACACAAGAGAAACCAGTGAGGATGGCCCACTGCCTGTCAAGAGGGAAATACGCAGAAACTGGAATCAGGGGAGGGACTGAAACGCTCCTTCAGTGGCTATTGTTGGCTTTCTGGAAGGGGGAAGGACTTTTAGCCCCTTTGGCTTTCCATCGCTCGTCTTCTTGCTCTAGCCTGTCTTTATCAGTCATTTAATTACCAGCAAAATCCTGCCAGCGCTGAAGAGTCTGACAACAAAGAATGAAGCAGGTCCCTAAAAACTACACAACATTCTTAATTAAATGGGTATGGCTCAGCTTACAGCTCACGGGGGAATTCCTGATGTGCTAGAAATCTTTTGGGACTTTTAATTTTAAGGAATATTCATTTATGTCTTATCCCAAACCAGAAGTTTATTCCTATGAGCTTCTGATGCAGGTCTCGCTGTCAAACCTAGCCCACATTTGCCCGCCTGCCAAATTCCATTCTGTGGCTGAAGACTGGATCTCCAGTGGGGTAAAAATCAACAGATCTTAAGTACCTTAACTCATCACTAGTACCTTAACTCTTCAGTTAAACTGTGCAAAGGCCACGGCAGAAAATATTATATTAATGCTTTGAAATAATAGGGAGGCACACAAGGAATAAAACAGTTCAGCTGAATTTAGCAAGTTAGTGAGGAGTTCAGATTTCATGTGCATGTGAGGAAGGGAGGGTGGAAAAAAAGAGGTTTAGATTGGCTATTAGAAAAAACTTCTTCACGAAGAGTTGTCAAGTGTTGGAACAGGCAGCTCAGGGAACTGGTGGAGTCACCATCCCTGGAGGTATTTAAAATATGTGTTGCACTTGGGGACATAGTTTAGTGATGGACTTGGCAGTGTTAGGTCAACAGTTGGACTCTGAGAGGTCTTTTCCAACCTAAGTGGTTCTATGGTTCTGTTTCTGTTAAAGATGGTCCTTTCTTTGAAGCAGCTGAACTGAACATTTTAAAGAAATGCTCCAAATGGAAAACTCATCACAGCTCAGACAGAAAGCAAACATCCATGCTACAACAATCAGCACACAGAATATCTCACAGTTATGCAGAAATTAATTTCAGATGTGAAAATGTGGGAGCTGTGCACAAACTGTGAGTTGGCTGTGAGTTCCAGGTATGTGGAATGAGAATGAGCTGCATTGTGAGCTGACTTAGTGCCCTTGCATTGATCAACTGCATGCAAAAATCCATATGGTGCAGTTATTAGAACAATAAAAACTGAATATTGCTCAAGTCAGCAGGTTCAGCCCCAGAGAACTTCAGAAAATGGACAGTATTTGTCCTGACTTTGTAATTTAATGGAGCCTCCTTGTGAAAATACTGATTTGGTCTATACAGCAATAATAATTCATGGGGGGAAAAAAGGCTTTTAGGAACTCTGATTAAATCGGCACCCTGGAAAACACTTTCCCATACTCAATAAATTTGAGTAATGCCGTCTCTTCCCTTTGCAGAGTGAAGCATGAGAGTTCCACCGTTGGATCAACAGCCCCCCTCTGTGGCTGCAAAGAGACAGGACAGCGGTGCCACTGGCTTCAGGAGTTCCTCTAAGGCTTCTCCTGACACCTTGAATAAACCATTTCAGCTTTGGTAGTAGCATTTTGCTTTAATTATTTGTGCATTGGGAACATTAACACTCCTTTCCCCACTGCCAGGCTACACAGCTACCATTCCTCAACGGTGTCGTGCCACACGTCCTAAAACAAGAGGAACTGGAAGGCTCTTGCAGTTCAGTAGGAAAAGTCCACAAACCAGGGCAAAACCAGTCACACCAGGCTTTTACTTCTCTTCAAGAATAGTCTCACATGCCAGAAAAGCCTAATGCAATCAAACTATTTATTTCCTGTATTTATTCTGATATTTCTTTCATCAAACTATCTAAAAAGAACTTTTCTTTCTTTCTTCTTTCATAGATGTGTGTTCAGTATCTGTTTTTCTATATCTGCTCATCACACAAGATTATTTCCCCACCTTTTTAATAACACTATTCACCGGTTTTGTATTCTCTAAATAACTATCACTCTTGATTTATAATATGAAAACAAGAACAGTGATCATATTGCTGTCTATCTATGTCCATAGCCTGACAGGAGACAGGAACGTATCAATAAAATAAAACCAATAATAATAATAAACAAAACAGCTACATTTTATTGATGAACCATCATCTCTCTGGGTAACTGCTTCCACCATAGGGACAAACTCAGAAGTTACTTCAAGTATTCTATGCACAGTCTGCATAAACATCATAAATCTCATCTTCTGAGGACTCAAATGATGAGAGCCCAAGAAGAAATAAAGAAGTGAATACTCTGAGAAGGGGAAGTAGAGACAAAGTGACATAATGGAAAACACCATAATAGCACTAAATAAATCAACTCAGAGCTACACTTCTGACAAACCTACTTCCAAAAATGCAAATCATTAAAAAAAATTGTGCAAATACATGTGGAAATCCCATGCTACGTTTACTCAGCCCTTCCACAGATACAAGGTAGAAGCCACTGTCAAGAGAGGACATAGGCATGGGTTTTCCGATCACAAAGTACAGATATTCTGAGGTTTCTAATTCAGGTTGCTAAATCTTGAATTTATTTGGTTGTTGAATCTTACCTATTAGCTGCCTGTTTAATTAAGTAATTCTCACTTCTGTGCCTGTCCAAGCAGGACCCAGAAAATGAGAGTTTCTCTGGCCCCTGGGTAGCCTCACCAGCAGAACAGCACTGCTCATGAAATGCAAGCCTCACTGCAAGAACGGAGGGAACGTTTGGGCCACAGAATTACAAACAAGAGGCTGCTTCTTGCCTTCACCCCAAACTGTGAAAAACAGGTAGCTAATCTAGGATAAATTCACCCCAAGAAACCTTCTGTCCCTGGAAATACCCCATGGCACTCATCCTGCCTGCCTGACAGTCCCCCCAGGCAAAATGAGAAGTCACTTTCCCATCTCCCCACTCAGTAAAATCCCCACTGAGTTCTCACAACCTAAATCAGCAGCACTTCACTGCCTTACTGAAAAATCACCTGGTGCTTTTGGAGCTACTTTCTGAGGATGACTGAAGGAAACAGAGAGAAGCAAAGAACAGAAAAAGGAGATCCCAGTTTCCAGCATCCCGTGCAACAGCTGATGCAGTGAAGCTGCAACGAGGATTTGGAGGGGAAGATGGTGATGGATTCCTGAGGACTGCAAAGCATCGGAGAACAGAGAACAGGCAGCTCTTGAGGAGCTTGTCCACAAGCCATGTTTCTCAACCAGGTGTGACAAATGTGGCTGAGGTAAGGCTGTGGCTGTGCCACCAAGACCAGAGGTACAAATCCCTGTCTCTATTCCCAGCACCAGGCAGTGAGAGAAGGAAGCCCAGGCTGAGGTGAATCTCACTGGAAAACTTCTCATTAGCAATTCCCAAAATAGAAAGTCTTAGGAAGCTCATCAGGCAACTAAGACATCTGTAAGCTGGGCAAGCTATAGGTTGCAAGTGTCCTTTGTAGATTTAGTCAAAGTGGTTCTCGCAAAGCTTTGCCGATGACAGCAGTGGAGCCAGAATCTGGACTGTGCAGCTCACTGCAGGTCCAGCCACACAGCCAAGGATAACAGGTGGGTTTTGTGTGCTGAGTCAGCCCATGGTACCACTCAGGACGAATCTAGGCACACATAGTAAACACAAACATTGCCCATTTCCTCAGTAAATAAGCACTCTACTGGCTGATATTTCTTAATAAGCTTTATTCTAGTTCCTGCCATCAGCCATGTCACACAGGTGCTCCAAAGTTATCCACTTCCAGAGACTAATCCCACATAGCTATTGTAAAGCCATATTTTCCACACCAAAAGTTCACTTTTTTTTAAGAACTAGAAGTTTCATGAGAGAATTCTAAATCAAACAAGGAACTGAGAAAAGTCAAAGGGACTCCAACATTTGCCTACAGACCTTGAAGCTGTGGACATGGCCACAGCATTTCAAGGGAACACCCACTCGAACACCCACGCACTCATACTTGAAACTAAAGCTGATTGAGAATATAAGTTTGTGTGCTGTGAAAGAAAGTCCTGACACACTCATGGGAAATTTGGTCTAAACACAACGTGAAGAACACAGAATGAAACACCATTATTAGAGGAACAAAATGGGGCAGGAATGTCCCCAAATGAGAGACTTCTGCTGTCAGAAAAAAAATACAAAAAAAAAAATACCCATCAGAAGGACGATATCCTATTGCAGCTAATGAACGCTATTCCAGACCTGACAGATGTCTCTCAAACACCTAGGCAGGTTCACCTCATGTTTGTTACAAATCTAAAACATGAAGGGCATTTTATCAGCATTTTCAGAGCATTTCTATAGCAGCAGGTAGCCTCAGTGATTTCAGTGCTTGGTTCTAGTGCCATCATCTGCCTGATACCAACATCAGTTGGTGGCAATTCAATCAACATCTTGAAATACCTAGAAAAAAAGTGAGTTATTTCAATATTGCATTTCAGAACTTCTCAAGTCTGTACTGTATGCTAACAGCAGCATTTTGAGACATAGCTACCATTTAAGCAATTTGTAGACAAATACTAAGAGCACTTAAAATCTATCTTGGCTTCATGTAAACATGTTTTACTGCTCTTATTTTAGGTACTCCAAAGATCAACTTGTTTCTATTTCAAAATGGAAATTGCAGGTGCCACCAGTATGCTGAGCCAATGGAAAACTAAAAGACAAGCAGCCACCAGAGTATGATCTTTAGGATGTTTCACTTAAGTGCAGGATCTAACAAACACTACAACAGGATTCTCAATCCTGCCAGATTAAATGATACTACATTTCCAGGACATTTCACAAGAGATGCTGCACAGTGGGAGAGGGGATGATCTGTGCTGCCAAGCAGCCCTTGCCCATGAGGAGCAATGTCTGAGGGGACGTGTGCAAGCACCACATCACCAGGCCAGCCTTGCTTCCACATCAGCCTCCTTCTCTCCCTCCCTTCCACCACTTTATGCCCAGAGGAAGGCAGCGGCCACTGCTGTGGGGCCACTGGCTGGCCAGGACACCCAGTGTAGGTGGGAATATGCAGGTTCATACGCAGGGCCAGTAGGAACCCCTGGCTGGGCCATGGTGCTCCCAAACCTCCCCCACGTGTCTGTCACGCAGGATCACAGAGTATTCTGAGGCAGAAGGACCCACCAGGACCATGGAGTCCAACTCTTAAGTGAATGGCCCATGCAGGGATCAAACCCCCAACCTCGGTGCTATCAACATCATACTCCCAGCAGTCTCCCGTGGTGAGCAGGGTTAGGCCATTCCTGGTGTCCAGGCTGAAAGGTCCCAGGTGACCTCTGTGTCCATGTCAGTCACTCTCGTTACTTACCCATTTCTTGCTTACCCCTCTTCAAATCACATTGTGAATAAATGGATAAATTGCATCCATCCCGAATTGTGATGGGCAGAATATTTCAAGAATTGGGAGAGAAAGTTTGCTTGACACTTAAAGCAGTGTGAGGAAAAGAGGTTGCTGTTTTCCCCTTCATTGCCTAGAAGCTGGGAAGAGCTATTTTAAACAAACCCACATGCAGTCAGCAACAAATATAGATCCAAAGTTTCTAAGATACAAGTCTTAGATATATTTAGGAATTCACAAACTGAAAAACGTTGAAAAAGCTCACCCTTGGTCACCAAAATTACGTACAGTTTCTTCTGATGAGGACTCTGTCCCTGGTTTAAACAAGTGGTTTGTTATTTTTTGTTGTACCCTTCTTAGTTATCTATTCTCTCATGCATTTTTTGTGCTTCATCTATGAATACTTCCTCTCCTTTGTCACAGCACAGGTTTCAGACTTGAAGCACATTTGTGGCATCAGGCAATCCCTTCAGAAGTGGTGTTGGAGTCACTGCCCATACACAGACAGCGTGCCTGTACCAGCACCTCAACCCCAGCCTGAAGGGCAGCAAAAGTCACGGGAAAGAGATGGAGCTGTGCCCCACAGCAAAGCACGTGGTCATTGCTGCTCCCAGCAGCTCCCATGGGATCATCCATGGCCCACAGGCACACAAATGCCCATCACACAGCCACAGGTGCACAGGGAACCCAACTCGCGGCCACTGCGGGCTGCAAACGGAGCAATCTTTACAGGGACACGTTCACCTTCAGACACGTGACACCTGCTGACAGCTCAGAATGCCTCTTAAAGATGTCAGATTTTCAACCATTTTTTAAACACCCCACCTTTTAAAATTAATACTGGTAGATACTTTTTTAACACCAATTAATAATTTTGAAATCTCTCTCTCTATATATGCATATATGTTGATGCGTTTTGCATTTGCAGTTCAGGAATTCCTGTCAAGTATCTTCTCTTTCAGCATTTTGAATGAAAGCAGTGTGGGTCTTTATCTTCTACTGGTTTTCCTTTTATATAATTAAAAAAACTAATTCACTGAGCTCTACCAATGCTCCTCAGCCCTCTTTCTGAGGAGAAACACAAAGAAAATTCTATTTGGCAGTTCTCAAACTCTCAGCAGAAAATGAATTATATTTTTGTGTTCTATTCTTCATATTTTACAGAAATCAGAATGTTCTGAATTATTGTCTGTTACACTATTATATAAATTTTATTTAATTTGAAATCAGAATGACAATCAACAAGGACAACCTGTCCCTATTGAAAAGCAGCCCAACTGCTAAAGCTGCTGGAGGGATGAGTTGGCTCAATGGGAAGCAGCAGTAGAGAAAAAAATTCTGCTAATGGAGGGAAAAGTGAAAGAACAGAGAACAAAGCTCAGGAAGCTCTTACGGAATATTCAAGGAGAAAGCAGATAAAATTAAGGAAGAAAAATGCCTCATATCACTTCTTTATTTAACTGCTGCTGCACAATGTGAGGCATGTGGGACAAGCTGGTGCCTCACTTAACTACAGAAAATTGGTAGCAGCTGTTCTTTAGCAGAGGTGAAAAGTAACTACTTCCTGACTGGCACATCCGTGTAGAATGTCTCCCTACACAACTTGGCTTTACATGCTCTCCAACAGATAAAAGTGTATCAAGTCAAGGAGCCTGAAGGTGCTTATTTTCACTTAACACGAACGCATTAAAAGTAAGCCACCATGGTTATTCTTGTCAGTTCTTTATTGGTTTTCATCCTAAAGACTAGCACATTTACAGCATACATGGATTGGATGAACTAGAATATATAAAACAGTAGCCATATGTTTATGATATATTAATACTGCCCAAAACCAAATAAATAAAAATATTTCAATGCACAAAGCTTGGCAAATACAGTCGTGTTGGGACAAAACTGTGTTATATTATACAATAATTTTACACGTATAAATGAAGAAAAGGCAACTGTGCTGTAGGTACTTTCACAGAACATACACAGAACATACTTGGCAACAGTTTTCTTCTTTTACCTTTGTACGTTTTATAATTTAAAAAAATGTACTCAAAAAAGGAACATTAGACGGAACTTCATTTTACAGCAATCCTTAAGATCCGCCTCTCCTGTGCAACAGCAAAGCTCCCTTGCCCCTCGCGAGGGTGCCGGGTGGGTTTCGCGTGCCACGGTTTCCTCTGGAGGAACCCGTCGAGCCCCCGCTGTCGGCGCTGCCCTCGGGAGAGCGGAGCCGTGCCCGGCCGTGCCGTGCCGTGTCCAGGACGCGCCCGGGGCACACGCGGCTCCCGGGGCTGCAGCCCCACCGCGCGCGGGCGAAACCCAGCAACCTCCTCGGATTGCGCTGCCGTCCAAATGAATAAAGGATTGCTAAGCTCTGCAGCAGGTCTAGTGATTGCTGGCCACCACCTAAGAGAGTGGCGCTGCTAACTGTCACGAGAGACGTTTGTTATCTCCTTCTGAAGCTGAACATTGGAAGATTCTTAGTGTAACAATACAGGACTTAAAATTAACCATGTCTGGAATAGACAAAATAAAATTATCAACTCGTAAAAACTAAGGGATGTAAAGAACATAGTTTATATAAAAATAAAGTTGCATTTAATAATGGGCCAGGGACTGAAGGCTGAGCAGAACTAATGGAGTAACACGTCTAAAGAGATCCCACCGAAGAATTTTTCATCATATATTTACTTATTAGCAAAAAATAAAACAAAATCAACATTTATTAATTGGCAAACAGGGTTTGTAACATTTCCAAGGGACTGTTCCACTGTAGGCGATTTGTTCAGACCTGGGGTAGGTACTACAATACATTGCTTTTGCACAGAATTCCGTGTTTTGTTACCCTAAAGAGTCTGAAATAATGGTAACAGCCTAGTTCAGCACGACTCTCTGACCCGGCTTTGTGACATGCTGCTCAGTGTTAAACTGCAAAAAGCAAAATGCAAAAACTGCTGGACCTGTAACCCCCAAACCTACATGGGAGCAGAATGAACATGGCTGATTGATAGAGCAGTGACAGCACAGACAAACATCAGTGAGAGGGAGAAAGAAATCAGAAAACAGCCATATACTTACCTGGCTGTTGCTACTCCCACAAGAATAAATGGGCAGATTTTTTCTATTCTAAAACTTAGATCCTTAGAAACCAAGAAGGAAAGGACAGTGTGCTGAATGAAGCTACCTAGAGATTACTGGATCCTGTTAAAATTTGGGATGAACGTTTAGCTGCTTTTTAAAATGCTATCTTAGCTTCGAAGGCATCTTTGGGAGATTATTTCTGAGGAGGTCTGTTGAACATGTTTTATCAAATGCTATCCAACTGACCACCTTTGTCGTAAGTTAGAAACCACCTGTGGTTCTCAGGCACAAGCAGTAGCACTGAGCAGTTCCTCTCTATCAACACAGGGCATCGCTACCTTCCTCAGAAATACCCTGACACCGGCCACACTTCCCCCCACCAGGATTCTCGACAGGTGAAATGCAAAGGTAAACAGAAACCAGCTTTGATTCTGGAGCAAGGAGGATGCATTGGGCACTTCAAGCATTTTTGTAATGACATACAAAACTGATACAGAAAAATCGTACGCTGACCAAAATATTGTAATGCCCCAAGATACTAATGCTTACAATCCAGAAGTGATATAAAAAAAACATGGGTAAAAATGTGTCAATTAATGTACAACACCATGGAATATACTGAACACGTCATGTGCAACATCAGCAATTTGCCTGTTGCACTTGCCTTAGAGTGGGGAAGGGCACGGGGAACTGTTTGCTGGCATTAATAGTTAAAGCATCATGATGTTTCAGAAACACTTTTTAAAATTAGCTGTGTGCCCAAGGTCTTGCCTGCCAAAGATGACAGGAATTTTCTTTATTTGAACACAATTATAAACCAGACCTCACACGGCTGGACTTTCATATATTGTTGGTTTCATACATGAAGGTAGCATCCTATACACAGTAAAACAATTCTTTCTCCTGGCTCTTATTGTGCTGATTTTTTCTTCAATTAAACCCCCTTTTATTGATTCTAACAATGCATCCTACAGACTAAACTGTCTAGGATCCTTTTATTTACAACTTTTGAGTTTTACTCTCAGTTTTTAAAAAGTTTAGGAAAAGCTCAATCTCAGATCAACTCAGTATAAAAAGATGTTATGGAAACAGCTGCCTAAAAGCCTTCCCTAGAGTCTTTGCCCATCCAGGAGGTACCTAGCTATTTGCATATAGGTAATTATTAAGTAGCACAATATCTGCTCATCTTACATACACTGAAGGCTACTGAAACGGGCAGAGAGTCATCACACTATTCTCAAGCTAAGGTGTCAGAATAATTGTTACTATAGATTCCAATTCGGTAACATGCTCTGTATGACCTAGCGAAACGTACAAAAAGGTTATTTATCTCTTCTGGATGACGAAATCATGTGTTAATCTAGAGTGTATCCACACGTCTTAATGGAACAGCAATTAAAGGACATAGTATGCTTATGTTTCAACTTTTCCATAAGTTCCTTCTGGAGGCCTGTAATACTTTGGGAAAGCCTTCAGTTGCAGGGAATTAAATGCATACTTGCGACATCCAACATTCTTCATTGTATTTTCTCGGCGACAACCCTCACTGGGGAAAAAAAACAAGCACAAAAAATGACAGCAGTAAAAGGGGAAAAAAAAAAAAAGAAGAAAAAAGACTTAAAACTAAGATGAAATGAACTGGTTATTTTATAGCATTAAAATAAAGTTGGTTATATTTAATGAGCGTTTAATCAATTTGCCACTGCAAATATTAGAAGAGATGACTCATCATACAATGCCGGTAAAAAGCACACAGAATGGACACAAGCTATGTCTGATTGCTAGTTTTGCATTTCTAGAAAGCAGCAGCACATCTACTGAAAAGGTTTTTTCGTGCTGGTTTCATGTATTTCTAGGTACACTGTTGTGGAGTTCACATGCCATTCACTGCACAAGGGATCCCAAGGGATTGCTTAAAAGCAGTTCTGCTAATTTATTAACACATAAAGCTGAAAACCAAAACCTGCTGATCTCTCTGTAAGAGCTTTAAAGTAATTTTATTGTTCCCTGTATGTCAGTATTGTAAGTACTTACTTAAAGATTAGAGCTGATACAAAAATAATGTATGACTTTCCAGTTATCTCTGCATGCATAAATGGACGTGAAAACCAACACAATCTAAAAAAAAATCTTAATCATGAAATAGCAGTGCAAAAAAGACTGGCTGCATTGACAGTCATCACCCCAAAGAAACAAAGCTGTGCAGAATTTCATTTTTACCCAATGTTTTGGTGCAACTGCCCCACATTACAAAGAGTTTCTCTGCTACAATAGAAAACTACTCCAGTTATAAGGCTTCTTCACACTTGTAAATCTAATTCAGAGTTCCTTTGATTATATCCAAAAAACAGACATACAAAGAGGAAGCACTACCTTTTTTGTAAATATATATTACAAATCAATTTAGGTTTGCAGGAGAATGTCTTTCCCTGATTGAGGACTAGAACCTAAACAATGAATACCAGACCTTCATGGCAAAGTGTACAGTACAACATCCTATGGTGGAAATGCCACATTAGTCCTGCCTTGGAGATGGCTGCAGCATCTATCAGGTAAGCTGTGATCATCTGATTCAAAAGGAGAGTTTGGATTCTGGTTCAGTTTGAAAGTTCTCACGCTCTTACAGACCTCACTGTTCTTCTAATTTTGGCTCATGAAACTGGCTGTAACTGTGTTCTGTATGTAACACCTAGTTCAACTTCATAAAATACAGTCCTTTTTTTTTCCTTTTTCCTTTTTTTTGCTTTAAGGAATAGTTTAACTAAGTTTGAAATTTGTCTCCGGAGCAGCACATTCTGTGCTTGCCTTTTATAGAATGGATCATCTGTGATGACACAGTTTTTCTGGCACTGGTTTGTGTTTCACAGAACTCCCCCGACGGCTCTCGCAGCCAAACAGATACATCAAAAGTTTGCACAAATCATACTTCGGAGTACTAATAAAAGCAGTAAGTTTAACTAGCAAATATGTGCTGCCAGGTGAGCATTTTAACAGCAAAATGAATCATTCTCTTCATAACACATTTCACTGCATCTGGTTATTGCATGTGTCCCTCATGGCGCAGATACGGTGACAAGGACATGGCTCCCACGTGTCACATGCCATCTTCCTTCTCTTGGAGCACGTAAGCAGGATGCACTACTGCATCTTAAATCCGAAAGCCTTAACAAAAGCACAGGCCAGGCTCCAAAAGGGAAAAAAATCCAAACTTGTCCCATTGAAGTTTAAGAAGAAAAGTAAAAACCTACATTGCTTTCAAAAAGCCTGGGCTTTCATTTCAAACGGTTTTAAGGCGGTCTTACTGCAACCCTAGTGGTAATCATGAGCAGCACCTTCATACCTTAAACAGATTAATAATCTCAGGGAGTTCAGTGATTATGCCTGCCACCAGAGTGTGGCTGGACACTGGAACAGGCTGCCCAGGGAAGTGTTTAAGGCCCCAAGTCTGCCAGAGTTCAAGAAGTGTTTGGACAGCGCTCTCGGGCACATGGGGGGATGCCTGTGGCTGTCCTGTGCCAAGC
The DNA here is from genome assembly GCA_013390105.1 of Tichodroma muraria. Taxonomy (NCBI): domain Eukaryota; kingdom Metazoa; phylum Chordata; class Aves; order Passeriformes; family Sittidae; genus Tichodroma; species Tichodroma muraria. The sequence continues at coordinate 40,593 of WAAG01061228.1, forward strand.
CAGGAACTCATCCTTGATCCTTGTGGATCCCTCCCAACTCAGGATATTCTGTGATTCTAAAGTTACTTTCACATTTGGTTAGACTGAGGCACCCACAGCAAACAAACCAGTGCTAACCATAAAGAACCGATGACTTCTATGGAGACACAGCAGCATCAGGTATCACCACAGCACAGGGATGTGTCCCAAACCACCGTATAATAAATCATGATAAATGTCAACAGCAGTAAGGATGTACCAGAAGTCATTGCAACTAAAAATAAACTGGATACGTGCTTTATATATAGATATATAAACATCTATGTCTTTGTGGTTTTGTTTTTTTTTTTCTTCTTTTAAAAACAAAATTGGAAGAATAGTGAGGAAAAATATGAAGAGATAGTGTACTGTACAGTCTGATTTCATGAAGACACAAATATAACCACACACTTTTTTTTTTTTTTAGTTAGAATTATTAAATCCAAATTTAGGATTTAATTCTGATTTTTATTCTAACTGTGCTTTTTTGGTTTTTTATTTCAGCATACTTCTCCCAGCAGCTCTCAATTCCATTAAAATTAATAAAAAAAGCTAAAGCTACCTATATTTTTTGAGCAAGTTAATAATAGTAGAAAATACAAATCACAGTACTAGTTCTCCTCAGAAACCCAATGTCATCTCAGGCACCAAGCGAAGTAAAACCCTTTACGAATTTATCAAACTACAATAAATGAGGTTAGTTTTTTTATCAGCTATTGCTATTGACAAGCTCTGCCAGATCACAGCATCAAAAAAAATCTTTCAGTTGAAATAGGCCCCCCCTAGTTTGATGTCTTATATAAATGATGATCAAATTTCATCTGCGATTACTCTGCATCACTAAACTAGGAAGCCACTTTAGTCTCACCACTTAAATAAATGCTAACTTACCATCGCTCGCTTATCACTAAGTCACTATCAGCATCATAATTTATTAAAGCTGTGCAACGCTTAAAAATGGAAGTAACAGTAATATTTAGTCTAATGTAATTAAAATAAAGCCCAGTGGAAAACCTGAAACCCACCTACTAAAGGAGTTAACTGATACCTCCCCCTCTTATCGCCTGAAAATTAAAGACCATTATCTTTAACTTCTAGGATGACCCTATTTCACAGTAAGTTCTACAACAGAGCACCTAAAATAGATAATGGATCATTAGCAGGCTAATGCCAGTCACATCCCCTTCCTAATCACAAGCCATTTTCCTCATGTCTTTAATACATTGCAAAATGCAGATCTACAAATAGAATGAAATAATTCTGCATGCAGCACACTGCAAGTCATTTTCTGAGTATTTTCTAGTCTATTAGAATATATTTAACCATGAGAAAGGAACAAGACTATGGTTCTACAAACTTCAGTAACGTAATTTGGATACTATGCTTTGCAATGAAGGTATAAATTTGTTATTTCTTTAAATAAATTTCTTACAATTTCTTATAAACCCCACCCATGTTTTTATTTTTCTCTTCATACCTCGTAAAAATGAAAGGCAAGATTAGCATACACCTTAAATATACAAAAAGATACAAATTCTTTTCAGACAGAGTTCCTTTCTCTGGAATACATGAAACAAGTAACACAAAACTGTATTTGGTAAGAGATCTTCAGGCCAGCTAAAGTAACGAGGTAACAGGCCAATGTCAGACTATGTTACAAGCACTGAAAGCAGAACAGTAATTGAAAGTTTCAATACAATTCTTTTTGATAAAATAATTTGATGTATATTTACAGTTTAGTACAATAGAAACGTAAAATTGTAAGGCATAATAATAATTCTTGGCAGACAATGCTATGACACATTCCTTTGTCCAGCAGGTACCAAGTGGCAATACACATTCAAGCACTTTTTTGTTTTTGTGGGTTTTGTAGCTTTTTTTTTTCTTTTTTTTCTTTTTTGTTTTTGAATTCTATCTTCACTTGCAACGTAATCTGGCCACCAGGTATGCAATGCTCAGAAACAGCCACACAATCAGTAAATTGGGGCTGAGAGCTAGCAAAGGAATAGAGTAGAGGAGGCTGGGATCTAGTCTGAAATCTCGGATGGGCACCAAGCCACTCAAGTTCTTCTGGGTGACTATCTCCCGTGTTCCAATGCTGTGAAAAGGAAGAAGTTTGGGAAGAGGGGAAATAAAACAGAAAGGAAGACAAACATGCAAATGAATGGATAAAAAGAGATGGCAACACAAGGTGGTCAAGAAAATGAAAAAACATGGAAGAACGCACAACAAAAACAGAAGATGAAGTAAAGAAAGAGTGGAAAAGCATCTCAAAAATATGTATCAGTACAATTATAGAAATAAGGAGAGGGAAAGAGAATAAAAGAGAAAAATAAGAAAGAAGTACTGTAGTCTAGTGAAAATAAACACATGTAGGTTGAACATTAATGGTTTTCCATGTTCATTCTTTCAGATTACCAAGCAATAACACCCCATGCTGCTCTGCCATGCTTTGGCATGCTGCAAAGAAGTGGAGCTCTGAAAAGCAAGCTGAACATGAATAACCATTGTAGTATTTGACCCTTTCAAACATCTTTCCATGTGGATTGCAGTGATTTAATTTAACCTCTTAACTACCGGTCCAACACATTAATTAAAAAAAAACCAAAACCAAACCACCCACCTATTTTTCTGCTTGGATATGAATTCAAAGGTATACCAATAGGCATTTTTCTGAAGACACGCTGCAAAGCCCATCTCATTGTGCACCCACTTCTCACATTGAGCACCGAAGGCTACAGTGAAGAACAACTCCTCAGGTAGCCTGGCAGGCTTTGTAGTGTGATCTTTAATTTTGGATCACTCTTACACTCTGAGCACTCCAACTCTATTTTTAGTTCACAAAGCAACAACTAATTTACCAAGATGAACAGAGGGATGGAGCCCCTCTCCTACAAGGAAAGGGTGAGAGAATTGGGTTTGTTCAGCCTCGAAAAGAGATGACTTAGGGGTGGCTGAATTGCAGCCCTCCATTACCAGAAGGGAGCTTACAAGAAAGAGGGAGAGAGACTATTTACAAGAGCATGTAGTGACAGGACAAGGGGAAATAGGTTCAAAGGGAAAGAGAACAGGTTTAGATCAGATATAAGGAAAAAATTCTTTACTCTGAGGGTGGTGATGATGAGCATGCATGCTCATCCCTGGGAGTGTTCAAGACCAGGCTGGATGGGCCTTGAACAACCTGGTCTAATTAAATATGTCCCTGTCCACGGCAGGGGTGTTGGAACTAGATCATCTTCAAGGTCCCTTTCAACTCAAACAATTCTATGATTCTGTGATTCTAAACACAATCTGTAATCCTGATGCTGTTAGAGCTTGTGCACTTGCTCCATCCATAACAAACCATCCGTAACCTTGATGGTTGTGTAGCAGGGTTATGTAAGCACCAGACAATGTCCTGCAAGAAATCAGATGCACCCTGGAGGTGGTGAAAAAGAGCATTCAAATGCTGGTGACACAGCAAGTCAAATGGAATTAGGTGGGCAAGGAACTAAACCAGCTGTATTTCTGAACTGGATTTGATTCTAATTGGTGATGAAGACGTTTTCATTCCTGGTGCCTACAGTGGCCAAGGACAGATTGAATCTGTGGTGCCTACAAATCCCAATTAACTTTGTAGCAGTGGGGAGAAGGGAGTGTGTGTGATCAGAAGAATCAGCCAGTGGAAACCTAATGCTTACTGGAAAGTGGTGGCTAAAGGCTTAACGAAATAGCCTGGAGGAAAAAAAGTAAATTATTTATATATTAATTATTAATTAAATATTAATTATAATTAATATAAATATTAATTATATTAATATATTAATTATTAATTATATAGAAGTAAATTGTAAAACAATGGGAGAGAGAAAGAAGGAAGGCTAAAAATGCTAAGTTGGCATTATGAACATTACATGCCGCATTTCCACCATTAAAAATTAGTATCATGCTACTCAATTTTACACAAAGATGTATACACAGACACATATGGTGGGAATGGAGGCAAGAGCTGGAAAGTGTTTTCCTTGTCACTTGCTGGCCCATGTAGACGCCTCCCCCTGAGGGGTGAGAAGTCACCTTTTGGAAATATCAAATATACCAAATCATACAGTATCTTAAATCAAAACATTCATCAGCAGACTACCTCTAGGTGAGGACTAGGGTTATGAGACACAGCAATTTCTTTTCTAATTTAGCTTGCATATGGGAATTCTCTCTGTGAGGAGAGGCTGGGGCTGCCCTGTGCTGGACACTGCTGGTTCCAGCCAGCTTCAGTGACCCACTGCAGGCACAGCTGAACCCTCAGCCACACTGGTGCCTCGGAGAAGGAGCGTGTGAGAAAAGGCAAAGCACTGCATGCCAGCAAGGAATGATGGGAAAAGAGCTTAGAAAGAGCCCTGTGAGCACCGAAGTCAGGGAAGGAGAGGAGAAAGAGCTGAAGCAGTTTCCCCTGCAGTCGTGGAGAGGAACTATCCAAACTGCAGCCCATGGAGGACCCATAGTGCAGCAGATGAATATTTACTGAAGGAAACTGGAGACCATGGAGAGCCCATGCAGGAGCAGGCTCATCCTGAAGGAGTGCGGCCCACGGGAAGGGCCCACACTGGAGTGGAGGAAAGAGCAGACGAGACCTGTCATGGACTGACTGCAAATCCCCATTCCACATCCACCGTGCACTGCTCAGCATGGGGAGGAGGTACAGGAGCTGAGAAAGAAGCAGTGTAATACTTTGGCCTAGGACAAGAAGGGAGGTAGAGGGCAAGGCGGTTTTTTTCATTTTCATCTTTATTTCTTAACATCCCAAATTCACTGGCAATAAATAAAAAAAGTTTTTCTGAGTCTGTTTTGCCAGTTCTGTACCAGTAACTGGTAAGGGATCTCCCTGTCTTTATCCCAACCCATAAGCTTTTTCACATATTTCTTCCCCCTGTCCTGTTGGGGGAAGGTAGTGAGCAGCTGGGTGGGCATCTGCCAAGTGGTCTAGCTCATCTCAATATGATTTTATTCTTAAAGCAGGTCAATCAGTGAAGAAATCCAACGAAGCTTTTCATCACAGCTGTTTTATTGCAGTGAGTGGTCATACCCAAACATGACTCCTAGGACTTTATTATGTAATCCTTTTAGTCAGCACCATGGTGATTTTCCTCACCTCATTTCCAGCTGCTTTTCAAGAGCTCCAATCAAAGATGTCTCTTCTCTATTGGCTAAATTTCTTGTGTTGCCCTTTCTTAATTCATTTAATAAAAAATGAGCTGGGCTACCTGAAACATGTAAAGGATTTTGCCACCCAGGATGATCTTGACTGAAACTGCCTTAGAGCATATTCCCACAAACAGCTCCACTGGCACTTCTGGCAGGACAGAAACCTGGTAGGAAGAGGGACGGAAGGGAGTCAAAGATCTAGTGGGAAGCATGGGCAGCAGATGGAAGAGGCTACCTGAACCAGCTGGACTTTGACTCATGTTCTGCCTTTACTGGTTAGGTAGCCACGTCCTCTTATCTTGGACTTCCAGACGTATCATGATTTTTACTATTTGTGAGCTGGGAGTTACTGTGTGTTTGATTTAGGACTGGAAAAGCTGTAACTTATTGACAGAGTTTATTCCAATAAGGTGAAAGCCATGAACTTGTATCTGTAAATTTCTACAAGAATCTAGAACACTCAGTGTTCCCTCCCTGATGTCCCTGCTCACTGAACACAATTATCAGAGATACGTAATTATCACAAGACTAGGAAAGAAGTCCCTGAGGACAAATAAATGGGAACTAAAACCTCTGAAGATCAATATCACATGGAAGAAGATGATGCTTTCCCAGTTTTTTCAAGGATGGTATAAGCAAGGACGCATTTCTTCTCTGGCAAGTTGTCAGTAGAGAAGAAATACTTTGAGTCTCACAAGTTACTAGCACATCTTCCCTGTCCTTCCAAATGCCTCAGAAACTCCAAAAGTCTTTAAGAATGAACCAAACCTTCCTTTTCCACTACAGTTAAATAAAAGATCCAAGTTAAAAGAACAAAACCCAAGTTTTCTGAATGCCCTGGAAGCAATTTGGGTTCAATTTGCTACCCCTTCTTATCCTCTATCTGTCATTTAGGTCAGGTCAAACTGTCGAGGCTGGAATGGGATTTGGTGGAGCTGGAGTCCTACATATTTTTTCCATAATCCTATCTCTCTCATTACGCTTTATTAATTCTGTGCCATTGTTCCTGAGTAGAATTGATAAAGAATTTTAAAAACACAACCACCTATCCCAAAGAACAGTAAGATGTGAGGAAGAGTGATGGGCTTGAAGAATGGTTCAATCTTGGTTTTCCTTCTGGACTAACCAGTATTTGTCCTGCACAATCTCTCTTAGTCAAAGATTTGACAGAAGACAAAGTCATGTCCTTCCCCTGCCACAGCAAGTCCCTGATGTTGGTATAACACTCAAGCCAAAGGTTTTGATTAAATTGGCCCTCTTTCAATATCCCTGTGTAGGTCAACACAATGCAGTATTTCTCTTGGGTCAGTATTTTATCTGATCCTGTGTTATATTAAATTGGTAGACCAAAGGACCACAGCTAAGTCATTATTAACCTCTCTCTATTGTGTCTGTGATTGCATTAAAAAAAAAAAACAGGACCCAGTAAAGAATTTGTAGAAAGTAACAAGATTCCCAGTATTTTTCCTAGTTGGTTTTATTCTTATTAAATACACAACTGTGAAACTGTATAACAGTTTCAGATGTCTATGTCAACAAGTTGTTTAACTTAAATAAAGATGTTTGAAAACCACTTAGTCCATCTGAAGTTAGTAAATTCTCTCTCACAAAGCTGTTTCAAGTTTTGTTTCTAATATCAAGGTTTAAGTAGTTTCTGAGTGCACTTCTCATGTACTGCACTAACTCTGTGACAATGTAGCAAAATGTGCAGTAAAAAACTGAAAATAAAAAGGTCCAGTGCCACCCAATTAGACATAGATATAAACACCCAAATTACTAATGTGAGAGGCTGCAAGTGTTATTACATGAGACATTTTTCTTCTAGGTAACTGAAGAGTAAGAAAGGGTCAAACAGCAAAAACATACAGAAAGGATAAGAGAATTGAACACTCTAGAGAATTTGGTGGAAAGACACACAGTACAGTACATTCAATAAGAGTGAATGTTGAAAAACAGGACTGAACAGCATTGTTGAACTACATTGATAAAGACTAAAGCTAGATTTCTTATCCTTTCTTTTGGTATGTGACTTACGGAGTTTTCCAGCAGTGCTTGAAACAAGGCATTGAACAACAGTAAACAGATTTTATTATTTTTTTTTTTTTAAGTACAGTACTTAATTCTGCAAACATCTCTGCTGCTTCAGAATACAGAACATCATTATATTGATACGACAACAGCACACTGACACATCGTGATGAAATTTGGTTGCTCTAGTGTGAAACACTCATATTGACATTTCACCCAGTGAGCAGTGTTTCACTGCTAAAGAATACACGTGGCAAACCAGTGCAAACTGCAGGTGTCTGTGTTTCAAAGAACAAAAGACAGGTCATCCCTGAGTAATCTCCCTGATCTAGAACTAAGAAACCTAGTGCTGTGACACTTCAGGTAAAGTCATCATTAAACAACTTTCAAAGAAGCACCAGTTTCCTGTTCTGTAAGCTCAGCATTAACGGAAAACATATTTTTACATGCTTGTCTGAAAACTCCTCATTTTCTACTGAAAACTCAAGCCCATCTGATATAAATCTGGTAAGAACCAGCTTTAGCATATGCAATTCACATGCATGGGAGGGATGAATTCTAAAAGTCAGTTCTACAGTTTCCTGACTTTAGTTTACTTTTTTTTTTCTTTTGATGGAAACAGAGACTACTACTCCTCTGCAGTTTGCATGGTTCCTTCTTTAGGAATAAGTGATACGGTCAAACTCTTACCTCCTCATACACTCCAGAGCCTGAGTGAAGACCTGTGGAGCCATTCCATGTTCATGTTGTAGGATCAAACACTGCTCCAGGGTGATCGACATGGCAGTCCTATCCTTGGCACTTTTACAGCTCGTAAATCGAACACCATTAAGTCTGCGGCATATCTAGAAACGAGATAGACAATCCATCACTTCCTCTACATGCATAACTTTCTGTAAGAGAGAACACCTGTACTTCCCCTTAGAGAGACACAAACGTTGTGTAGAGCTTCAACGTCAAAGTTTGGCATGTTTGAGAGAGCATTGTACAAGCTGAGGGGAAAATTCTGATATGGAAAATACATTTTATCTCCCCATGTCTCATTCTAGAGGAGGTCTAGCCTGGCAGCATTTCCAAGCTACATGCAAGCAAATGAAGAAATTCAAACATATCAGTAATAAAAAAGGGTCAAATACGTATGTATACAGAAAATTAGCTGAACTCTGCAGAGGTGCTTAGATGAATAAATACCTCAGCAGCCTGCCAAAGGATATCAACATTCTTGTTTTTCCTTGCATGTACATTTTGTCCCAGAAATCTTAACAGTTCAGGCAGGCACGTCTGACTACGAGATCGAGGTAGACCTATAAAACAAACAAAACCAACTCCACTTATTCATCTGTATTAACAGACCTTTTACAAAGTATTTCTACATGCCTGTCGCAAACACATTTGTATTTTCTTGAAACTAGAACAATAATTCAAGTTCTGATTTACTTAGTACCATCAACAAAACAAATTCAAGCTTAATTAAACTCAACTGGAAATATAAATTCCAGTTATTTAAAACTTCAGGGACTCAGAATCTAATAGCAGTATAAGAAGAGAATGAACAAAGAGAGCAAGATTGGTAGTCTTTTGGTTTGTGTGTCACAGAGGTGACAGGAGAACAAGCATGTCTTCAGAGAAACTGAAGATATTTTATGTTCTGCTCACATTTTTGATTTTAAGTTTGCAAGCTTGTCAGCTTTCAGTTACAAGAAACACTCGCAGGATACCACATTGTCATGATCTGTTTATTAATATTTCATTAAGTGGAAATAAAGTAGTTGAAATTTTTCAGAGTACCTTCAGTATTCATCTTCTGTGTTCAAACTGTTGCACATCATCTCTTACATATGTAGCAAGATACTCCAGACAATCAAATACAATTATTCAATTATACAATATCAATTACAAGTTGTCTTTTTTGTTGTTTCTTTGTTTTTTAAAGCAGTAACCACAGAGAACACCAACTAAAGTTGTGACTGAATAAATACAGAGATATGCACTGAAAGAGATGACATTATGACAAAAAGAATCCTACCTGAATGACATATGATGTTTTATTTTAGGCCTACTTCCCACAGCAGAGTATGTTAGACTAACCTGACCTCCTCCTACAGGAAGGTGACCCACCGAGTAGATGAGGGAAGGCTGTGGACATCATTTGCCTGGACTTTAGCAAAGCCTTTTACACTGCTTCCCACAGCATTCTCCTGGACTAACAGGCTGCTCATGCCTTGGTGGGACATACTCTTCACTGGGTAAAAAAACCCAGATGGATGGTCAGGCCCACAGAGTGCAGGTGAATGGTGCTACATCCAGCTGGTGGCTGCTCACCAGTGTGGCTCCCCAGGGCTCAATTCTGCAGCCAGTCCTGTTTAAAATCTTTATCCATGATCTGGAGGAGGGGATCAAGTGCACCCTCCGTCAGTGGCAGACGGCACCAAGCTGGGCAGCAGTGCTGATATACTGGAGGGCAGGAAAGCTCTACAGAGGAATCTGGACAGGCTGGATCAATAAGCCAAGGCCACTTTTATGGGGTTCAGCACGACCAAGTGCCAGGTCCTGCACTTGGGTCACAACAACCCCCAGGCAGCGCTACAGGCTGGGGGCAGAGTGGCGGGGAAGCTTCTGGTAGAAAAGGATCTGGGGGTGCTGGTCCACAGCTACAGAACATGAGACAGTGTGTGCCCAGGTGGCCAAGAAGGCCAATGTCATCCTGCAGTGTGGCCAGCAAGACCAGGGCAGGGACTGTCCCCCTGTACTCAGCACTGGTGAGGCCACACCTCAAATCCTGTGTTCAGTTCTGGGTCCCTCACTGTAAGAAGGACATCGAGGTGCTGAAACCTCAATGGTGTCCAGAGAAAGACAATGGAGCTGGTGAAGGGTGTGGAGCACAAGTCTTACAAGAAGCAGCTGAAGGAGTTGAGGCTGCACAGCCAGGAGAAAAGGAGGCTTAGGGGGACCTTATTGCTCTCTACAATCACCTGAAAGCGAGGGGGGCTCTTCTTCCAGGCAACCAGNGAAAGCGAGGGGGGCTCTTCTTCCAGGCAACCAGCAACAGGACAAGAGAAAATGGCCTCAGGCTGCACCAGGGGAGATTTAAATTGGATATTGGGAAAAATTTCTTCACTGAAAAGGTTGTCAAGCACTGGAACAGGCTACTCAGGGAAGTGGTTGAGTCAGCATCCCTGGAGTATTTAAAAAATGTGGAGGTGTGGAGGTGTGGCACTTGAGGAGACTTAGTTGAGAAGACTTAGTTTAGGGGTGGACTTGGCAGTGCTGGGGAAACAGTTGGACGTGACGATCTTAAAGTATCTTTTCCAACCTAAACAATTCTACATTTCTATTCTATATTTAACAATACTGTGTCTGTCCTGGTCTGGTCTGCTTGAACTCTACACCGAGAAAGAAAATAATACCTGTAAACAAAAAGAGGACACAGGCCATCTCCTCTTTCTAAAGACAAGGAGAGCTAACAGAACAAGGACAAGGAGCTAGTGAAGCTAAGACTAATTAATTTCTTAGAAAATTTGCAGAGTTTAGAATTAAGAACACAGGGACATTGACAGTGGATAAGGAATCAACTTTTCCTGTGTACTGTTCCCGAAGGGAACACTTCCTGCAACATGCCAGCAGATAGTTTACTGGGATCTTTGTCCCCTAGAATGACCTGTTTGTTTTGCCTTTTGCCTCTACCTACCACAGACTACATAACTGGGCATAATCACTTGGTTTGCAGTTAAATGTAAAACATTATTCTCCCTTGATAAGGGTTCACAGAAAAATACACTTCATTTTGTATATCCTAAATATCACCACAACTTTCAGGAGAAAAAAAAATAAAAAGGCAAAAGCTAAAAGATGATTGGATCATACATAAAAGGTTTAGGGGAAGAGGGAAGAGACTGAAGTGGAAAAAAAAAGGCAAGAAAAATTAAAGAGGAGAGAAAGGAGCTGAATGGGAATTATTATAAAAGACTAGACATAGACATGAACAAAATTAATTTTAAACTGATGAATTTCTGAATCGTACAAGAAAATCTGATGCTAGACTACTATGCAGTAAAAAATTAAATTTTGCAGGTAACATTCCAGAATATTTATTACGCAGCATTATGAATACCCGGATGGAGGGAAGCAGGTTCTGCTCTCAGCTGCATCAAAAAAAATTCAGGGTAACTGAATGGGCAATAACACACTTTAACAGACAGAATTCTTACTATCCTGTTGCATGTTGTTGCATTTGTATTTCTGGAATAAAATTACAACTGTAGGGCACATGAAATAAACCTTAAAAGAGGTTTGAATGTAATAATAATGAATTGATGAATTTTTACCATTTTTGTGATCACATGTAAATAACACTTATGCCACTGCCTTCTCAAAAAAACTCCAAGCAGTAACAAGCAAGAAATTAACCAAAAGAAAAACCAGTAAAATTTAAGCATGTAGCTTTTGTCTCTCTTCCAGGTTCTCTGTTGTTGGCTGCAGATGCAACGATTATAGGGAAGTACCAAAGGAAAAACAGAGGGAAGTGACTGAGTTCCTAAAAACTGGCAGTTGCTCTCTGTGCAGGTTTTATCGAAAGTGCAGGGAGCATCACCAAATACTGCACACAAAACTGCTGCTGCTAGAACCTGTCACTTTTACAGCTTTACCTTACAACAATCTCACTGCCCAACCGGATGGATGATTACACAGTACATAGTGCCACTCAGAAAGACATATAAAAGTAACCTTAAAAAAGGAAAGTTAATCAGTCTGACCTTTAAACCTCTTAAATCCACTCTACTTAGTACTGAAGTATTAAAACAGAGTTGTATCATTTCTTGGAGGTTACTAATGCTGGTGTATCATCAACATTTAAAAAACCAACATAATGCAAACAAATGAAAAAATCAGCCTGAACTGTGACGTTCAAACAAATTTGTTGTTAATTACAAAATACTTACAATCATCAGGCAAAACTTCCTTGAACTGCTCAAAATATGAATTCAACCGCACTAAGCTTTCCATATTAATTATTTCTTGCAGTGAGGTGTCTCCAAACCTTTAAAAGGAGAAGAAAGGAACAATTAAGCCCAAGGTAAAATGTTTCTCTTTTTCTTTGAAACAACTGCACTTGGCAATATGTCTACCAAAAACCAGTTTAAAGATTTATCCCAGGAGCTCCCTAACCATTCAAATACCAGGTGAAGTGTAACAGAGAACTGTTGTAATGATTTATTACAGAGAAAGAAAATATAGGAGGGCAAAAAAAGGGAAAGAAGGCATAAGAAAAATATTGCAGAAAATAATGTTTAAAATTCTTTGGCTTTCATGTCTCTCTTTCAATATTAAATTCATACCTGGCAAATTGTTTTATCTAAATTTAAACTTTTAATAATGGATTTACTAGTTCAGTTCATAAACTAATAATAACAACCATAACATCAGCAGATAGGACTGAGAATGCTGAACTTCAGATATGTAAATGAAAAATATGGAACTAGGAGTAATAAACCATGAATGTAATAAATACTGTCAACAATGCCCCAATTCATCTCATCTAAATATATCAACATACATAGATGTACACACAGAATGCTGACATCTGTAACTGTGCTAGTCATCTTGGGCTTCTTTTGTAGACAACAGAGGACAACAGTAATTGCTGGAATGCTTTTGTTAGACTTCTTCTTGTTGACCACCACCACAGTGCACACTCCAGCCCGGTACTGAGGCTGCTGTCACAACATTCATATGCCTGGCTTTACTGGAGTGCTCTGTTGGAACAGTTCTGTTAATGTACTCTTTGCAGGATGTGGCCATAACAGAGGGAATCTGCTGGCTCTTCCAGAACTGAACAGTTTCCCTAGCAAATATAATTACATAATTATATTTTTCAGCTTCACAACAGAAGTGTTGCGTTACATAAATACTGCAAGGGTATGTTAAAACAGAGGTGCACCTTGCCTATTATCCTGAATTTCGACAGTGACCAGGAGAGGGAGTCTCAGGGAGAGTGCAAAACCAAGACAGCAAATATACAGCAATACCCAGAATGATCTCAGCCTCTAGTGATCTGTCACTCATAGAGGTCCTAAGTCACAAGGAGCACCTGTGTGCTAAATAGCCCTTGACAGATCTCCCATTGTAAATTCACATCTGAAGCATGTAAACCCACACTAGTCTCAAACCCATGAGGTAAGGAGCTTCACAGCTATGTGGCACATAAAGAAGGACCTCCTTTTGTTTGGCATTTGGCAGATTCATTTAGAACAGTGTTCCCATGTTTGCGTGTTGGAGAAACTGAATCGCTGTTCGTTATGCAAGAGTGCAATTCCACATCAGTGTAGTTCCATTGCTGAACTGCCAGTAAGGCTGAGCTTGCCTGACTGGATACCTACTTCTCTGCTAGGGTCTGCTGCTCATTGATCCCCACGTTGAAAAGCACAGGCTGAACCCTCAGTAACATTCCACTTTGAATCTCGCGTGGCAACAAATCAAACAAGGCGCTTGGCAGAGGGATCCTCACATTAAATCCATCACTGGAAAGAAAGAAACAGCTGTTAGACATAAGGATCAAAAAGCTGCGTTCCAAGAATGTGTTATTTACCTGAAGAGGGATAACACCTAGAACATATTATAACCATTAAATAGCAACCATCAGTCAAAACTGACTCTAAGGTACTGCCATAACTCTGACTTCTAGTCAGAAAATCTATTCTACTTCAAAAACAAACCTGCAGCAACCTGTCATGTTGCATTTACATCCTCACGGACACTCAAATCAGATCTGCCAATTTCCTGACAACAGCTGATTTTGCTCTGCTCATTAATACTGCAGTTCTTCTACAACTTGGGTAGAAAAAGCCAAACTCTGGCATGTTCCCACTCATCAAGAATAAAGCATATTTATTGTTTTTTACCGATTTCCAGTGATGACTGGTAGCATGTCAGTAGATGTATTTGATGTAGCCTGAGTTACTTTAAAGGTCACATTCCTCAAGTCCATGATTCCCAAACTCATGTCCTCCAGCATTGCCAACTCCTCACCTAAATCCAAGAGGAAAAGGTGAATTGCAATCAATTGCTATGCACAACTTCCCTTTGTCAATTTGATGACAACAGTAGGCCATCATTCCCTGTAGAAGTTCCACAGATGAAGCGGTGCTGCAGCCCAGGCCTCTCCCTTGACCTACAGACAATGTCATGGCTGATTTTTTTGAGTTCAGCAAGTTTAGAAAACACCAGCTATCTAGAACAGTCCAGACTACTGCTCTTTAAGTAGTTTATATGATGATTTTCCAAGTTAGATGATGCTAGTAAGTACTCCTCAGCATTGTCAGAGCCATGATATCCTATGCACTGTAGCAGCTACAAGGTATTCTGGATTTGTCTGGTAAAACATTCCCTAACCAGCATCCAGACAGCTTTTGAGACACAGGACTGAAACACTTCTGAGTGAAGTACTTTCCCTTTTCATATTCTCTCTTCAGTCTCACACTGTGCTGCAAGACTCCAGAAGTTTCAAGAAAATTCAAAAAGTGTATTTTGGGCACAGTTTCTCCCAGCTCACCAGAACTTTCATCCAATTATTTTCTGAAAAAAACCAAAAGACCACTGTGAAACGTTTTAGTCTTTCTTAAATCTTTGAAATTCTATTATAAGAGAAGTATGTTTTATCTTTTAGAAGCAATTTAAGTAAGTGTGAAGACATTCAGAGTTGTTAGATAATT
>WAAG01061230.1:0-22347 GCA_013390105.1 Tichodroma muraria
TCGGGTGTCAATGCGACAGGGACAGTTAAGGAAGGGTGTTTAATGCTATCCATCATTTAGTCTTACTCTCTCCTAGCTGGCTGGTACTTTCTTAGAGAAATCAGGCTAATTAAAGTGAGTTCATATGTGAAATACCATACTACTGGTTTGAAGGTAAGATACCAATCCTATCACAGGGCCTAAAAGGTTGCTTCTGAAAATTGCTACATGATGAAGCCTTAAGCCACTCATTCAGCAGGATCCATCTACTTAAATTCAGCTGATGGGAAGCTAGCAAAAAGGGCTCTTGAACCTATAGAATCCTGTTTACTTTCAACTGTTCCAAGCTAAAGAATTGCCTGTGAAATGACATTTTCCTTACTTGAAAGCCATAAAGTGTATCTGGGTAAAGACTTCAAGCTTTGACATTCAGGTTTGTAAGACTGGGAGGAAGTATTGAGGGAAGAAGGATGTAAATGTTTAATTTCCTCTCTTCCTTACCAATATTCTTTAGACTTCAGAAAGACTGAACAGAATAAAATGACAACATTCCTAATGTATTTGTTAGTGTATCAAAATCAAAGTGCAGTTTGAACATGATTTTTTATATGTCACTAGGCTATGAATGCTTCCTATGTGAGAGGGGTGGGAGGGAAATTATGGTATTGTTACTCTGTAAATCCATTTTATTTGGAAGCTTGAATATTTTTCCAAGTGCAGGAAGTGCAAAGTATTGTCCATGCTCTTTCTGCGTGACACCACGTGATCATGTGAAATGTTGCCAAAACAAATGGGGGCCTTCATGCCAAGAACTGCTTTAAAGAGCCAAGTGCTTCCTACCACTGACAACTACTCTTTAAAATGTCAACAAAGCATTATTGGCATTTTCAAAAGGCTTTCCTGGGAGAAGTTCCACTACCTTAATTACTCAAATTTTGCCTACAATTTTTGGGTAGAAATAAAAAAAAATAGCATTTACTGCAAAGATGGATTAGCTTTTTTGCTAATTGAAGTTAGTAATGTGTGACTTGTATCATTTCAATACAGCTAATGCCAGGTTATGAGTGTAGGAGCACAGAATCTGAAAGATTTGCGAAATGTCTGCTTCTAAGATTAGAGAGACTATACTACAGGATTAAAGGTTAGAACTGGACAAATGTTCTATTGTGAGCCAGAAGACTAAAATATCTCTTGCATAACTAGGAGACAAATGAGGAGCAGGGGAAACTTTATTGTTGTGTAGCTTCATTTAAGGAAGGAGTGCCTACTTTTCAGAAGGAATGTTGAAATATTTGTTAAGGCACAGAACCACAGATGATTCAGAGGAAGAGAAAAGGTTGTGCAAGAGCTCATTTTGTCTTGCATTAAGAAGACAAAATGACTAATATGTGTCTCTTGAAGACAAGAAAAACCAACCAAAGGCCTCTCTATCCTAGCAGGGCAGTGCTGAGCGACAGCAAATAGCCTGAACCTGAAGTTAATTTAAAAAGGCATACATTTTTGACAGGGAGATTTGTGCTTTTTCCCCTTATTATAACAACCTAGGTGTGGAGGTTACAAATCCTCTATTTCTTATCTTCAAATCAAAAATTTTTTTCACCTCTGGAGACAGTAGCTTGTTTTAATAAGTTACTGGGTTTAACCCATTGGAACTTAATGAAATATAATGACATGAGCTAACAGGAAGTCATTTAGTGGTTCTTTCTGGCTTCAAACCTGTGATGTATTTATATGCAGTATTTGTTAGAGTTGTTTAGTTTTCATGCAGTTGCTTTAATTATAGGGACATGCTGTGTCAGCTAACCCTGCACAGCAAGGTTATACAAGGTAAAACAAAACCAAACCAAAATTAAGAAAAAGATCCCTCGTGATCTTCCTATATCACAAACTGCAGTAATTCCCAAGTGAATTGATGCTGTGACTGCACTCAGGCAGATGAACAGTTCTCATGGAAGTTAGAATAAGTCTAAACAGTAATATAGTATATACTTGTATGCAGTGGCTGTATTTAAATTGCTTATGTGAATAGGATCATCACTTCAGAAACACATACGTTTTACCACTGTGGATGGACTCTCTGGGCAGCCTGATATTCTGGAATTGAAGTGTTTCTATCTAGGCCAGGAGTTCTTGGATAATCTGATAGTATTTTTGAGTCTAGCTGGGAGCAACATGCCCATGTACTTTATTCTGTAGATCTGTTCGTGCTCATGCAAAGGGATGTTTGGACTTTAAATTAAAGCTCACAAACACATTTAATTTGATGTACTAGAATGTGTTTGTGCCTGCTCAGTCAAAATCCTAATAAGGGTGTCCTATTTATCCCCATTCAAAGTGGTATCATAGGCCATTAGTATATTATGGGCATTTTAACAGTTTTCTTTCTAATTTTTCTGCAATATATTTTTTTCTATTTTCTGGTTGCTTTAAATTGTAAGAAAATATCCCCTTTACTCCCTAAAGAGTTTTCCTTAAATGTGCAAGTCTAGCTGTAGAAGTATACACATTTTCTAGCCTGCGGACTGGGATTATGCACCAAAACATTCTTGGACAGTGTAGAAAGTGTGAGTGGTGGGAGCTGCAGTGATTCCTTTTGACTGGTGTCTTCATAAGGTTTTAGATAGAAAGAGCAAAGTTTGGATTCTTAGGTTGCATCAAAAGTTAAGGACTTTCTGTCCAAAACAGGCCATCAGAGGTAACCAATATTTAACCCACTGACAGGAAACATTTCTTCTATGACTGAAGTATTTGAGAAGAGTGTGGTGAACTTCTGGTATTTCCCATTTAGCACCAAGTGAACCGTTGGAGAAAGGGCATCTTTGAATATGGGGTAGAGTGGCTTCCCTTCAAGTAAGCTCCAGAAATACAGCTTGAAAAACAGAGCCCTCAATAGGGTTGACTGTTCACTTACACTGGCTACATTGCATATTTTAAGAATTGCGATGCTGTTGGACTGGGGACAGATGTGTAAATACAGATTATTTGGGTTTATTCAGAAAACCCAGAAGGCCTTTTAACACAGAAGTGCTTCAATGTTAAAGCATGACAATTATTAACTGTGGAGATGTGAAGGGATTCACTCTTGAAATGGGTTTGATTTTAATAAAAAGCTCAGGATTTACCCTGGTGAAGCATGTTTGGGATGTGCTGAATGCTCCTGTATTGATTCAGGGATCAAATTGATTTTCTTTTACTTTAAACATTTATCTCAGTATGGCGTCACTTCTAAACCTTCCAGTACAACAGTTTTTCCTCTTCAGTCCTGGCTTGGGTGGACAGTTGTCTACAGGGAATGCTGCTCATCTTTGTGTTCTGTAAAGTCTCTGCTAACATGACTATGATGTGTCTTTGGGACTTCTTGAAAAGTAAGGATGATGAGCACAGTCACTTAAAATATAAACTGAGTATTATTATGTTTAAGACAGGGGAAGGAAGAAATTATGCCAAACTAGATTGAAAACATGGATTTCCCAAATTATCAAATACATGTTTTCATCTTTGATTATGGTAAGTATCTAAAGGCTGAAAAGTCTCTTGAAAGTTCTCAGCTTAAAGTATAGGAAGACCTTTTCCAGGAAGTGCAAGCGTGTGTTCTAGATATCAAGAGATTGTTCTGATGTGCAGAAGGCAATTTAGGTCAACCCCAGAGGCAGGACCTGCAATCAGGAGGTGTTCCTTGAGGCACTGGATCAAGTTCATGTGATGTGTCCTCTTGCCAGCTGAAAAGTAAGGGCAACCATTTCTCTGTAACTTTACCTGGACAGTGAGGACTTGAGAGCTATGGAAGAGCAGTGAGAAGACAGAATCATGAATGAGGCTTTCCACCCAGACTGCCAAGTTGTAGGAGAGCAATGGGATTGTAATCCTGTCAGTCAAAGTCACGGCTGTGTGTGCAGCAAAAGGAAGTCACAAACCCCAACCCAGGCCCTGCCATGCAAATGCTGGCAGTGTAATTGTATTGGTAAAATATGGCCCTGTTAGCACAACTCCCCATCAACACCACTTACCTGGGCAAGGAGGTCCTTCTGCTGATAGGTTGTTAATTGTGGGGCCACACTGATTCCCTTACAGTGTTGTTCAACTGCAGTATTGACAGGGATTTTTCTGGGATTGCTCCACCAGTAATGCCTTTTAGAGCCCAAACAAATCCTGAGGAACTAAAAAGAGAAATAATGGGGAACTGTGTCTTCGGAAACTGCCCATTCCTCTTAGAAACACTCCTGCCTTTAAGCCATTTTGATGAAGAATGTTGAAATGAAGTCATTGTTTGTGCTTCAGAGCATAGCTGAGGTCAGGAAGATGGGTATGGAGTGACCAGGGTGGTGAAGTCTAGAGCCAGTTGGATATCTTTGGCGTGGGACTTGTAATTAGTTTTGAAAATTACACAAGAAGAAAGAAGGAAAGGAGCAAGTGGCAGATAATTGAACCTTTGGGGAGCCTACAGAGAAACACTTTGGCATGGAGCTAAAAGTAATCTGCAGAAGAAACAGTTGTTAGATAACTAGAAGCAAAAACATAACAAGAAGAGACAGAGATGCTCAGAGATGGATCTAGAGAGGGTGAGCCAGGAGGAATGGGAGATGTGCGTTAAGTGCTGCACTTGTATCAAAGGCTGCTTTTATCATGAGGAAGCATAGCCAAAATAGAAAATAAACAGCTCAAACAAAGCCAAAAAATACTCCAGTTGGCTGCTCTGGCCAAGAGTCAGTTTCTTTGAAGTGGTTATTCAGGGTAGGCTGGGAGAGACGTGTCCTGAAGCCAGCAGCAATGTCCAACATTCAAGGATGGTCCATCAGGCAGGCAGCAGTGTCAGCTCCCTGTCCAAGTCACCTCCAGACACCACAGACCCTGTTCCTGCATCCCCACCTCCCGCTCACCTGCTGTGCCTCTCCCCGGAGGGCTGACCCCAGCACGTGTGAGGATGAGCAGTGGAGGTCTGGGCACGCACTCGTGGGACTTGGGGTGCCTGAAAATTTGAGACTGTACGACTGCTAGTGAACTTGAGATAAAAACAATTACGTGAGGTGGTTTTAAACGTCACTGACAGAATCTTATTCCTGGGCATCTGTTCTTTCTGCAATGAATAAGTGGTCCAAAATAAGTTATTTTAAGTACAGCACAGATCTGTTCAAGTTTAAGACTTCACTTTTTATTACACATTCAGATTAATTTTGTTCCTTAATACTGTTCTGTTGTAACTATATTGTAACAGATAGTACCATGCCATAGTCATTTCCTTAGGCTTTTTCTTCAGAGACAAGAGCTGTTCTGTACCCCAGCACAGTTCTATCAGGAAAAAGTTTATTTCTTTAGAAGTCAAGAATGGTACTGTTAGCCTTTGCTTTCACTTTTCCTTTCCCTCCATCTTAGTACAATATTCACTAGAGAAAAATGTGATTACTTACTTTAATATGCAACAAAGTGCAGCTGGTATTTTTCAAGCATAAGGTCATTCATTTAAGAAATGCACAACTTTCTGCTACGAATACATCATTCAATTCTCATTAAGTGGTAAACAAAGTTTAATTTAGATCTGTATTTATCACACACTTTTCTTACTATTTTCTGCCTTTTTTGGAACAAATATAAAAACTTGGTTTATTTCTCTCATGCTGGATAAACCTCAAACCAACACACCACCAAAAAATTCTAACAGTGTCGTGCCCTCATGAGAGTCCTGCCTTGTAATGATTAAACTGCACACAGTTTCCCGTTTTTAGTTGTGTGGATACTGGTGGTGTCTGGCTATTGGCAGCTCTTTCTGTTTACGCTGGAGGAATTATCCCCTGTTATTCAAGCTCGGATGATGGATGTGCATCTGCGGCCTCAAATGGGGTAGGAAGGAGGAATGCAAGCTTTGCATCCTCTAAAGCTGCACAATGGACCTTGTCCCAGGGAGGCTGGGGAAGTCCAAGGACAGAGCCACTCACCAGGCTCCCCCGCCGTGGGTTTGTTTCCAACGTGAGAATCATGTCTTTTGCACCTCTGCAATGGGGCACAAAACCTCTGGATGTGCTTTTCCTGAGCAAGAAAGACTCCCTAGCAGAGAGCTGAAGGGGATGGCTCTGAAACCTTAGTGAGACACTCATATATAAGAAACTTCCTGTCCATTGGTCCATCCAATCCAGTTGTGTGACAGGTAATAAATGGCAGTGTCCCTTGGAGCTGCCTGGATGCTGGGAACGTGCTGCTCAGCACTTGATGCCTGGGACTACGGCTGCTGCTCCAGCTCCCCAGCCAGTGCCGGCATTCTGCCAGTGTCAGCCTGTCCCTGCTGGGACTCACACCACTGTTCTGTGTCCCTCAATGTCATTTAAAAGGCTTTTGGCAGGTTTTTAAAGCTAAAGGACAGCAAGCATCCTTTTGCACAGCCTCACGCTTAAGAAGGCTGCTTCTAAATAGGGACCTCAAGGAAAAAAAAAAAGAGTGCCATTCATTTCATTAATTTTAGAAGCCAACTTGAGCCTGAGAGTTTCTGTTCATGGCCCCACACAGCACAGGAGCCACATCGGTGCAGGAGTGGAGCTATCAAGGAAAACAGTTGCCACCAACATCCCAACACACTTTTCGAAAGGGGTAACACTGGACTAGCTCCCCAGCTGGATACACGATGTACATCCCAGATGTTACCTCCCATTTTCCTTCACCGAGGAAGAATCCATCTTGCAGCCTGAAAGACAGCTTGGTGCTGTGAATGAAACCAACAGCATGGGAAGGACTCTGAGAAGTCACTTCAGAAGTGTGAGACATAAAATGAAGCAGCAATTTCACGCAGGGAAGGTCCAGGTAAGCCTCTGACAACCTCTCTCTGGGGGGGGTCTGACGATGTAACATCTCAGCTGCTTCAGAAAGCAGGTTTGGAGGCTTCACCAGCCCTCCTCCTCCTCACCGAGCAATGCACTTCCAAGTACTTACACCTGTTGCACCAGGTGAGAGACACTTTAAAATGGATTCAGCTGAGCGTAGTAACAGCGTGAATTTGAATCGTCCCCTCTCATTCTACTTCCCTCCCGGCAGAGGAGTTATCTCCTCTGGGGGGATGCACCGACGCTCCCGCTTGGCACGGAGAGCGGCTGTGGGGGGGTTTTGGCCCTTCCTCCGCCACTGAGGCGGCTTTCCGTGGCCGGGGCAGGAGCGGAGCCCCCCGGCAGCGCTGCCCCGGGGGACGGCCCCGCGGGGCGGAGGCAGGTGCGGGGGGCGGCGGCGGAGCGGGGCCGNGGGCGCGCTGGCCCTGGGGCTCTGGGCCGCCTACCTGGAGCTGGTGGCGGCGGCCGGCGGCGCGGCTGCCCCGGAGCGCAGTGAGTGACCCCCGGGCGCGGGGCGGGAGGGGAGGGAGCGGGGGTGCCGTCCTCGGCAGCACGGGCACCCCGCGATCCTCGGGAGCCGTGCGGTGCCCCCTTCCCAGGCCGGCGGGGAGCGCGGCTGAGCGGGGTCGGAACGGGGCTTTGGCCCCCGGGAGGGGACGGGCGCGGGGGGGTCCCTTTCCTGCCTTTGGCCTGCCGGGTCTCNNNNCCTTTCCTGCCTTTGGCCTGCCGGCTCTCACCCCCTCTCTGTCGGGGGGACCTGCCCAAATCTGCCCGTGCTGGAGCTACAGAGCCCAGAGTCACGGCTCTGAGATGTCTCTCGTTCTTGGTGCCCTGGTGCGAACCTGGAAGGCAGCGAAGATGCTTTGAATGCGGCTTTGATGCGAGGAGAAGTGTATGCAGAGCAGGAGGGAATGCATACCCTGGAGAGGCGCAGCGCCCGCCCGCTAACGGGTTCGCTTTGTGCAAACTTTCGGGAGTGCAGCAGGGCTCAGGCAAAGTGCAATGAAAAGCTGCGCTTTTCTTTCTGAAGTAGAGGAAAATTCTGACAGTGTCGCGTGGCTTTTTTCGCTTTTTTCGCTTTTTTTTTTTTTTTTGAGTTACAGGAAAGTTTCGAATAGCTCGCCGTTTTGTAAAAGGCTGCGATGTTGCTGCTGCTTTTTAAACAATATCAATACTTGGTACTAATCTAGTTTGAAAGTATGTTTCCAACTACACGTTAGTGTTTAACTATCGATACTTTGCAGGATATTGGTTCTTTCATTACGTGTTATAAACCTAATTTTTATTCCCATGAGTCAGGCTTGGTTTCAGTCTTAAGGCTTTGGACTGTGGCTGTGCAGGGAGCACCATGAATGTCTACTCCCACAAAGTCCATTACAGGACTTCAATTTATACGTTTGTATTATACGTGATATTAACATGTTTATCATCCCAGCAGTGTAACAGATCTAATTTCTTTGGCTAGGATAAATCCTCCAGTAATAATCCTCTTTTTATGCCTGGTGGAATGAGAAGATGAGTCTCATCTTCTACGAGTCTACTTTGTATTACATCTTTCATGCAATCTCACCACTCCTTTTACTGTACATCACTTTGGCACAACCCCACCAAAAACGCTTAGAGAAGATCTGTACAGGTGGGCAGAGGGCTTGTGTAGAAGCAAAGGAGGAAACAACTGGGAAGTATTTAAAGTTGTGGTTATGAGGAGAGAGGGGCCGAGTCAGATGTTTGGAGTTGCACAGCTGATGGTCCTTTCACTGCCAGCAATGCAAGGGGAGAAGGAGGAGGGGGAGAAATGGGCTGAGAGAGTGGGGACAGCAAAGATGTGCAGGAGAAAACAACTTTCTTAGTGAATTGGGTTCTTCCTCTTTACTTTAAGACAGGGTTATTTTTACATCCCTGTTATAAAAGCTATTCTGTTTTAAGACTGAAACTGGAAACAGTGAGATGACTACAGTTACTACCAACTAAAACAGAACACGAACAAAATAATTGCATTATATTAAAGTTCAATTATATAAAATTCCAGATTTTCCCAAATCCACCAGAGACGTTGCTGCTCATTGCAAACAGAAGGTAGTTAAATACTTCTGGAAAGGGTGGGAGGGTAAAATCCTTTGGCAGGCAGTTCGTCACGGCTCAGCATCACAGAGGGCTGTGGTCACACTGGACACTTGGTGTCATGTTTTCTTGGCCTTGTAGCCAGAATCCTGGAACCTGCTAACAGAGGAAGGTTAATCTGTGACCTTACCCACCCTTCCTCTTGCCCTACTACCTCTAAAAGCCTGTTTTGTTTTAAGAGAAATCAGAAGTCTGAGCAGAAGACAAATAGTATTTGTTTTCTTTTGGCTGTTAAAACCAAGTAATATTTTCTTCCCCGTTCTGCGGGGACAGGGATGGCTCTGTTTGTGACTCCATGTGGTGACTCCTTCCAGGATCCCAGGAAGCTGGTGTAGGGGCGAGTGACTCTGCAAAGCAGTTAATAGTTTTTGCCTTGTTTCTGCATTGTTTTCTGTTGCATGTCCCTGGTGGGAACCCTATTGTAAGTCACTCCTGGGACTGACCAAGAGCTGCCACCTCAACTTAGCTGATGCAACAGCTTCCCCAGTTATTAATAATAAAACAAAAAAGCCCTTTATTGGGCAATTTTTCTACACAAAAGGCTAAAAGGCTTCTCCATTGAGGCCAGAAGGATGAAAAGCTGCTGGGCTTGAAAGATTTACAGGAGATCACTGTTTCCATCTCCTATGTCTGTAATGGAGTTTCTTCTTGCCTCCCTAAAAGGCACTAAAGTACAGCCTGTGTATGGAAAGCCAAGTATGTTTTTCTCTTTCCAGAGAAGTGATTCCTTCTCTTGCAAAGCTGTATTTTCAGAGAAAATACTAATTTTCCTCTCAGCCATGCATGAGATGGAGCACAAGCCCCTCTGATGCCCCCACACCATCCTTGCTCTCAAGTCAGTGTCTTAGAGCAAGTCTTCAGGCATGGTGGATCCTCCTGAGCTTTATGCTCCTCTCCTCCTCTTACCCCCCAGATCAGTGTGTGGTGGAGAGAGCAGATGTCAGGTGCCATGGGGTGGGTGTTTGAGTAAGTGATGCTTAAAATTTGGGGCCCTGACTGTCCTCTCTTGAGGTATTTGTAGCTCTCCTGTGCAACAAAGTCAAACATATAAAATAGTTTGGGTAAAAGTGAATAAGGAGTCTAGGAGAATATCCTGTAATCATCAGTATCCATTGGCATTCGTGGTGCTTCATCACCACGTGGTGGGAGCGTCTCTGGTATGAGGTAAACTTTGCTGTAATGTTAAAGTCAAAGGTTGAGGGATCATCTCATGCCTGGTGTGCACCACAGCTCGGGATTTCTGTGTGCTGAAGTTCATCTGGAAAGTTGAGCTTTCAGGGAGGTTGGGATGGGCTGGACAGGCACAGGAGGATAGTATGGGCTCTTGTGAGTGATGGCTTTCCTTTGAAGGTGATGCTGAAAAGAGTTGTTGGTCAGGTAAAGGAAAAACACGTGTTTTTTTTCTAGTGATGTGAGTGGATGAAGGTAATATTCCTACATATTCTTCCCAGGGAGCCTTGCTGGCAGGACTGTTTGCCCACAAGTAGGAGGGGGTTTCTGTTGTTTTGGGGTTTGCCTTTTGGTTTCTTCTTTTCTTTTTTTTTTTTTTTTAATTGAGCATGTTTGGCTGGTTTGCTGCCCAATAGGTGTTTATAGGAATCTTAAACATGTTTGGAGCTGAGTGAAGAGAAACAAGCAGGCTGCTGTGAGCTGAAGATGGGCACACTCTCCTCACACGAAATGTGGCCTGTTGTCATCCAAAACAAGTTGTAACAGGCAGAACGCTGCCTCCCTGCCAGGAAACCCGGGGAGCAGGAGACAGTCTGTTTACTCCTGCTGCTGACAGGCACTAACCTCTCTGGAGTGGGCTCTCCACTAGGAATGTTTTCCTCATCTTTACGAGCTGCTACAGCACACTTTGCTCCTGCTGGAGAAGATGGGGAAACTTTTTTATTTCAAGGGTGAATGAAGTGTTGGGGAGGGAGAAAACACAGAGGTCTGGAGAGCAAGTCCTGCATCCTGCCTTTACTGCTGTGATGCAGTTGGCTTGGCAGCAGGGACGGGAGGAACAAGGGCAGGGAGAGGTCTTTCCTCAGGGAAAACCCTCATACCAAAATGGCACTTCCAGAGTTGCTGGAACTTCCCAGAGCTGCTGCAGTGCTGTTTGGATGGAGAAGGTGCTGGGCCTGACAGCTCCTCGTGCTCCCTCTGTTTTTTCTCTTCTGTGCCCAGCAGTGCCTCATCTTGCCCACCTGTGCAGAAAGGTATGACTGAGGGGGCGAGGCTGGTGTCAGTGGGCTGTGTTTGCAGGCAGGATGTGCAACTATCCCCCTTTGCTCTGAAATCTTGTGTCAATGTAGTAAAAACACAGCCCCATCCCTGAAGAAACTTGGAGGTGAGGTCATTCCCAGCAACTGCTGTGCAGAATCTGGGGTGTTTTTTTTTCTGCTGCAGAGACCACGGTATTTCAGAAGTCCATAAATCATTTGCTCTGATTTCTTTTATTGCAGGTGTGTGTGTCACACTGAACCAGGCACAGGGAGGGTGTTCAGGGTTAGGTTAGAATCCTGGGAGGTGCAGCTTGTAGGAGCAAGGAGTTGGGGGCCCCCTTTTTAACCTGCCCTTCCCAACTGCTTCAACCTACCCCTGTTCCTCCACATTTTATTGTTGTGAGTAAATATCACTGGGAGTGTGTTATCTTCCTATCTTGGATTGTGTTAGTGGCTTGTGTCTCACTTAGGTTTTCAGACTGCTGCTTTTCTAACTCAGGAGTGCACACTCCCACTCTCTGAAGTGGAAAATAGGAGGGGTTCAGACGAAAACATGGAAATGTGCAAATAAAGAAGTCCTTATGGCAAGATTTCCAACTCCCCAGTATGTACACCTTCAGTATCCCTTTGCTTTCCCAGAACAGTGGCTGCCTCATGTAAACTCTAACCTTCAGGCATCCAGGCCACTAAAAAGCAGTGCAAGTTCCCCGAGTGTTGATGTGAATGGGCAGGTGCACGTGCTTGTGTGAGAAGAGCGTCTGCCAGAAAGGTGAAGTTGGACATTTAATGTAATGTATCAACTTCCTCCTCCTGCCTCCCTGCACAGACAACCTCAGGAGCACCCGTGCACGAGGAGGAGCACACCTACAGCTGCAAGTTCCTTCACGTGCTCCCGGGCTGGCTCTTGCAGCCCTCACACGCAAGTTCACCTGCCTGGGCACGCGCGGCATCGTTCTCTTGCAGAGCGAATTGCCCCCAAGGTTCCTTAGCGCACGTGGAGAGAAATGGGGCCATGTGGTCTCCAGTGGTGTCTGAAGTAGGTATTTCCTCTCTGTGCAAGCTGTTAACCCAGGTACCCCCCTCAAAGCACCCCGTCCTGACTGACTGATCCTCTGCTCGCAGGGGTCTGTGCTGGGCAGCGCCATTCCCAAAGCATGTTGTGGGCTGTAGCTGTGGGGTGAGGGATGGGCCCTGCAGGGCTGCCAGGGGGTCAGGGCAGCCTCCCTGGAGGGTGAGCAGAGGTGCTGGGGCATCCTGCTCTGGGAGTGTGTAAGGAGAGCCGTCATCCCCAGGGCCATGTTCACAGCACAGACTGCTCTCGCAGGCTCCAGGGCAGAATCCAGGGTTACAGGGAGCAACGTGGCTGGCCCTGTAGCTTGGTTTGTGAGGTTGCAGGACTTAGGGGTATCTGAACAATGAAATAATGTGATACACAGGAACTATTTATTGTTTTTATTATGTTTTAGTTATCCATTTTAAGACTACTGTCTACGTGATTACGTATTACTTGATTGGTTGCTCTGTCTTGTTCACGTGCCTTGCACGCAGTTTCTAAGAAATAGGACTGGTTACAGTTTAGGTGCTTCTTTATCTAGTTCTTGGTATTCTTTTTTTTTCAGCCTCTTCTTTTCTAATTTAGTAGAATTTCTTTTCTAATTATAATTTCTAATTCTTTTCTGATTTTCTAATTTCTTTTCTAATTTAGTTTCGGTAACCTGGACGAATTCTAGAGGTTCTGATAAGCGCACCTAGAAACGGTTTGGCTGGGGCACGGTAGGGGCTAAACCACTCAGGTACATTGCAACAGTGAGGTTCATTGACCCAGCAGGTGGGGAAGGCCAGACCTCAGGCTGGCGATGCCCTGCTCGTCCTGGGCCAGTACATCCCTGCACTGCTGCTGGGGCGTGTGCTGCAGGTAGGTTGTGAACCTGGTGCCTTTCCACCACTTGACTTGGAGTCAGGTGGGCGTTTGTTTTCTTGGAACTTGGCCTGCAGTTTGTCTGGCCTCAGCAGATCCCCAAATAATTTGCCAAGATTACATACTACCTTTATAAATAAGCTCTTGTGTCATCTCTTCGTGTGCTCGTGTTAACTATGATGGATTTATGCATGTGTTCTGTTCACGCTTTCCTGTCGTGAGTAGGACTGGATTAGGATCACTTGGATCTCAGAGGGGTGCCCTCCTGCACGTCTCCCCCGCTCCACGGGGTTGGCAAAGGAATGATACTGTCTCCTGGAGCTGTGTTTCTGTGTGCTACAGTATCAGAGAGGCTCTGCCTTGTCTCACCTGCAGGGTCAGGCAGATGTGAGGCAAGATGGACATCGTCTTTCATCTGGTGGTTTGAAATTACTGACATCTGCAGGATGGAAAAAGGCAGGATGCTCTGCTGAGGACAGAGACTGCCTTGTAGGTTCTGGCAGCTGGGAATGGAGTAATGATGGGGTTCTTCCTCCAGTGCTTACAATGCTGGCCTCAGGAATTTAAATATTGAGTTTCCCTTTCCTATTTGTTCTTGCTCTGCACTGATATTGCCTCTTACAGTCACTTCCCAATTCCAGTGCTTTTTTTAGGCTTGCAGTAATAACTGAGAAGGACTTTCCAGAAAAGGAAATAAGCTGTCTAATTTACATGTGGTGTGAGATTTCAGAAAGACCCATGTACCTTGGGTGGAAACAGTTGTGAATCTGGGCCTCGGATACTCACCCTTTTCATGATGTTAGAAATTCACAGCCTGTGCATGCCATGAGCCAAGCCAAAGTACACTGGGACCTTGACCAGAGCTGCTCTGTAGTTCTGTTTTCCTGAGAAGACTTTGCCATGCCAAAGGGCAGAGGCCTTGATGTTCCTGATCTGGAGAGAGTTCCTGATGCTTTGAGATGCTTGGATGGTCTGGGATTATGCTGCCACTAAGTTCTCCTAAGACATCACAGAAAAATAATTCATGTTGCCATAATAATTTAAATTGACTACACAGAATAATAATATTCAAGTAGTCAGTCTTTAAGATGTTTAATAATTTCGGACAATCCAAAGCTTGTTGGGTGGACTTGAGTCCCCTTGAAGCATCAGTGCCCCTCAAAAGATCACTAATTCTGATTTTATAATTTCCTAAGGCTTAGTTATTTCAGCATTCTCTGACTATTTCCTATTTGAGTTTTCCTGGGGTTTTTTTTGAGGGGAAAAGAGATCAATGTGGTTTTTTTTTCCAACTTCTAAAAGGGGATTAAGCTGTCACAGATTACTTCACAGCATAGGTCTGATACCCTTACATGGCAAAATTGTCACATCTGGGGCTATTTTTCCTTTTCCATGTCACTGTTTTCCATCGGAGATACAAATGGCGAATTCCAGGTCTTTGTATCATCCATGGGGCTTTCCTTTCTTACTCCAGTGACCTCGTTGTTAACTCCTGACAGTTCAAATATTCTTGGGTTGTTTGGTTTTTTTTTACCATCGACAGCCAGTGCTAGTCAGTAATGTAAAAACACTGAATATAGATCAGAGGCTTGACCGTAACAGGCATGTGTTATCTTTTTGACTTTTTTCCTTGTGCCTTCTGAATTGTGAGCATGAGGAACTAGTAGCCTTACATAGCAGCCTGTGTTTCACTGAAATATGTAAATTCAGACTCACTAAACAGTGGTTCATTGTCACACACTGTTGTATTCCATTTACCAGTAAAAATATTTGATCTGTGTCATCACCTGTGACAGCCACAGAATTGCCTAGTAGAGCTCTCTTGGAGTGGGGATGATCTGCATTTATGGTATGTGTATTTTTTTCCTGCCATCCTAAATAAATCTTTCTACCTTCCTTGAAGAGGCTACTTATTTATTTCCATGTCATTAGCGTGGATAACTCCATATATTTGGAGTTGGCAACTCCGACAGCTTCCTCAGTGCTGCTGCTCACTTGAGCCTGGTTAAGATATCTGCAGCCCTTCTCGTAAATACTTCACTTCCTAAATTAGTTTTATTTATATTTTATAATGCAATTTTCTGTAAAATTGCAGTAGTCATGTCTGGGTGCTGTTAACCCCATCTGAGCTGCAGAACAAAATTTATAATGGGCTGAGAATATCCTGTCCAGACCACCCTGTACTAATAGCCTCCATTACCTGCTCACCCTGCAGTCCATGTTTTGTTGTAAGCAGGCCAGCTGGGAGCGTTTTGTTTGTTTTCCATCAAAAATGCAAAATAAACAATCTGCCAAAACCAAGTTTTTCCATTGAACCTGACTGAACTATAATTTCCAGAGGTGTAGCTTGGTAATAATTGTCTGCCTTGCATAAGGAGAAAATAGCATTTGCAAAATGAGACTTCTCCCATGTCTTGAAAACACCAATGCATGGTTTTATCAGAGTAAATTCTGTGACCAGCAGTTGTGCCCCATGGTCTGTACTCTCTTATTAATAGGAGGGAGTAGTTATTTGCGTCTACTTGGAAATCCAAAATAAAAGGGATAAACCCAAACCAAGGGATTAAGAAGGAAGGCATTAAGTTCTTTCCCAGCTCGTGTGTCACTTCTTTTTCTTGTTAGGGGAGCAGCAACAACAACAACAACAAAAAAAAAAAGGCAGTGAGAAGGTTTGTGTTTAAATCTAGAGTAGAGCACGGATGAACCTTGAAGAGGAAGGAAATGCAACCACCTCCAGGGCTTGTGGAAGTCCCCCTGTGGGCTCTGTGGGACTCCTGTGTTGTGCCAGCACAGTGGTCAGAGGGAGGCTGAACCCCATCCCCCTGCCCTCCCTCCCTGCCTGCTGAGTGTGCAGAGCTGAACATTTGCAGGGACCTGGATCAGTGGGAGGGTCACAAAGGACCACATTCCCCCTCCCTGTTGCCCAGAATGTTGTAGGCACCATCTCATCCAGGGGATCCCAGGCATGGGCTGAGGAGGAGGCTGGAGCCTAAAGCACCCGAGGGGAAGTGGAGGGCAGCCCAGGAGGCAGCAGAATGGTGTGAGCCCCAGGAAAGCACCCCCCAGCCTCTTCCTTCTCTCACATATCATCTTTCATGGCACAGGTGTCCCAAATTCCTGAATAGCCGTCCTTGGCCATATGCATCGCCTCATGCTGTGAGCCAGCTCCCTGCCTTCTGTTCTGGGCCCTGCAACTACAGGGACTACGGCTGCTGACCCACAGCTCCCTGAGCTTTGAGGCCCTCAGGTTCCAAGGGTGTCCAGAACAGAGGTGTCCCACAGCAGCAAGGCAAGTGGTTGCCCGTTTTTTTGTGGGAAGGCAGATAGGGACGCAGAGGGAGAGAGGAGACACCGTCAGCCACACGGTAGCGATGTAAATGTCTGCATGGATCTAAATTCATAGGGGCTCTAGAAAGGTTTTCAGTGCCAAGATCACCGCAGCCTGAGTGGTGCCTTGTGGAAAAAGGTTTAGCCAAGTTGGTTTGTCTCCACGTGCTGGCTGGACTGCCAGCTGTAAGCACCTCAGTCCCCAGAAGTGGTTTGGTATCGACCATCATTCTCTTCTCCCCTCTCAGGCAGGGGCAAAGCCCTCTTTTTACAGGTGTTTAATTATTCAGGACCTAAGCAGTCGGGTTTGTGGGATGAGGAGCATGGCAGAGCTTGTTTCATCACCTTTTTTTGCCCATGTGCGTTTACTGCTCTGTCTCTGTCACCAGTTCCCAGGGCCATTCCTGATCCCACTCTTTCAGCTGCTTCCTCAGTCAGGAAGAACTTTGTAAGTTTCTTGAGTTGAAGGACAGTTGTACTGCTCCGTGTTGTGCTATGTTGGGAGCTTATTTATACTTGAAAAGATGTATTCTAATTCTGTCTCTGCTGTTTTGGTTACTTCTTCTTCAGGGAATTGCACACACTTTTTGAGACCAGGATTTGACAGAATTTAACCTTGTAATGGGTGTTTTCCTTTTCCATGGAATTACTGGCTGTAGCTGATGATTTGTATTTACTTGTTTATGTTGCTCACCTGCTTCAGTAGTGGAGCTAAGATTGGCATTGATCATCAGCATTGAGCCTGAATTTAATTTGCTTTTTCTGCCGGTGCCTTTCATCCACTGTCAGTTTCTCTGCTGCTGGCATGATGCTGCTCACCTGCACCTAGTCTGCAGCTAACAAATGCCTCCACCTTTCTTGTTCCTTTCCCCTCTCTCTGAGCCCTCATCTTCCTCCCTGCTGCTGCTCTGAAGTGCTGGTGTTGCTAGCACAGCTCTGCACTTGTGATTCCTCCAGCCTTCCTTGCAGGTCTTCCAAGGCTTTTCCAGGCACACCTCGCTGACTGGCACCTCTTGCTGCAGTGGGAAGAGGGTCCTTCCTGTGGGGCAGGGGGAGGCGCACCCCCTCTTTGACCTCCTGCTGTGCCCTGCCTCGGTCTGGCCAGTATTATTTCACTTCGTCTGAACTGTCTGATCGCTGTCTGCATTCCATCAGCCCCAGCCGTGCCGCTGATTTCCTTTGCTTTTCAAATTGTAATTGCTTTGCCAATTAACTCTGGGTCTTCCAGTACTCTTTCTTGAGTGCTTTTCCCCAAAACTCCATGCTTCCCAAAAGGCATGACTAGTTGGGGGTTTTTTTCCTGTTTTTTTTTGTTTTTCAATTATTTCTATTCTTTGTAAATTTTGTTTCCACGTTTTTCTTAGAACTCTTTGTTTGAATTCGATGCACAACATGGGCAGACCAAGGAGGGAAAGAAGCCTTTTAGCAAATTTTGCAGCTCATGCAGAAGTAGAGGAAAGAAGAAAAATGGAAGGCAAAACCAGCAAAAGAAGAAGCATTTGCAAGTACAGATGACAGATTATTTAACAAAAGTAAAGAGTGGCCAAAAAAGGGACATAGTGAGATGAGTGTCAGAGCAGAGTGATCAGAAAATGCCAGTGGCCACTAAAACATTGTCATGTGGAAGGAACTGAAGGCTAGATTAGAAGCAAATACTTGGGATTTCAATGGAGCAGAGAGGCTGGAACAGAGATCAAAAAGAGAGATGCAGAAAGAAGAGGGCACAGAATAAACCACTCTTTTAGGTTTAAAAGAGGTGGAGGAAAATACAGGGATAAAAGAGAAGCTTGTAGAGTTCATAAGCAGCTCTACCAGGATGATTAAGAATATATTTGGTGTCACAAGGGTGTTTGGTGCCTTGAAAATCGGTAGCTTGATGGCTTTTTACAGTGATCACTGTCTGCTGAGACACCTGGCTCCCCTGTGTAGGGCATTGTGCTCACTGCTGCAGATGCTGCTCGATTGGCAGAGTGTGGTTACCTGTTTTGTCCTGGGTGTCAAGCAAATGCTCAGCACTTTGCCAGGTTTTTTAGGCAGAAAAAAAGGATTTGCTAATGTAGTCAGGATTTTGTTTTTGTACCCCTCCTTATTTAGAAATGATGTAAAGTCCCTTTTATCTAGGTACAGTGAAAATTGAATAGAAGATGCTTGGTTTGCACATAGTCCTATGATTCACGGTCAGGTAGCATTTAATCCAGAAACTCTGAATTTGCTGAGGTTCATGCTACCTCTGCTCCTTTCGTAATCCTCAGGGCTCCCTTTCTGTCTTGCCACGCCTTCTGGGGGTTTTCCTCTCACACAGAGAGAGAGGCATTGTTTGCTGGAACCAGAGCAAGTCTGCATCCGGACAGGGGGAAATTCTCCCTGCTCATCTCCCACCCCAAGCACTGGCTCCCACAGCAGGGACTGCAGCGTTGCAGACTCAGCAGGGGCGGCTTCCCATGGCAGGGGAACGATTCCGTGGTAGGCATCATGCTGGAGAAGGGGCCATTATGGGAAAGAGCCAGACCAAGCCCTCCATCGGCAGCACTCGCAGAGTGATGCTTGTTCAGCACGGCACGCTGGCACCCAAGGTGCACCAGCTCCAGGACTGCCCGAAAGAGTGTAAAACTCCTGTTGCAGGTTTGCAGCCTCCTTTATTCCTCTGGGCAGAACGAGGGTCCTGAGAGTGCAGCCTGGGTCCAGGAGCAGATCCCCCGGGAGCTGCAGCTCGTCCTTGCTCCGTCTCTCAGCGATGGGGGGGGGGATTTGCTTCAGCCCCCAGTGCACCCCCTGCTCGCCGCTCCTCTGTGTCCAGCTGGCCGCGTGTGGTCGGGTTGCAGCCCTCACCTCGGCGCTGCCCGGCTTTCCGCAGCGGCTGAGCTGCTGCTGCTGCCTGGGTGGAGAGCCCGAGGCTAAAATTAGCAGGGGGCTCTTCTCTTGCCAAGTGCTGGCTGACCCAGCTGGGCCTGGCGGGGTAGAGAGGAAAACACTCTTAAATCTCTCCACGCAGAGCACCCTGCGTGCCTGCTGCCTTCGGGAAGGGTTCCCTGCGAGGGGTGGGGGTGCCTTGCCCTGGGCATGCTTGGGAGGATGCTGGAGCAGTTGGGGGAACAGGGTATTGCCAGGACAGTCTTGGGACGTGGTAGGAAATCCTGATTCTTGGAACTCTGCTTCCTTCTTGTTCTCCCTTCGAATATCATATAAACAGCTGGGGAGGCCAGCTCTTGCTCCTGGATGCCTTCAGAGCTTCGGGCATGTCCTGGCTTGGGGGAAGGTTTTCCGGGCAGATGAGGTGTTTGGCTGCCCTAAGAAAATCAGCATCTGTTCACCACTGCCACCCTGCTAGAACAAGCTGCTGGAGATTTCACTGTCCCCAGTAGCTGCCCACCCTAAATGAGAGCTTGTTTGCTCTCCGTTACAGGGTGGCCTGCAGGAGGGGCCGTGGCCTGGAGGTTACAGCACAGATCCGGGTGAACAGGGATGTAAGCTGGCCTCCTCTCTGCTGCTGGACGGCTGAGGCTTCCGAACAAGCTGCTTTGACCTCCCGCGCCTCAATTAGGCTCTGTGTCAAAGGTGTCAGTGACAACTGCTATTTATCCTTTTGAAATACTTAATGTCCGTGAATGGAAAAGCATTCACTGAGCTTCAGATGCATTCACTGCAAGAGGAGAGCCTGCTGTTTCATTATTCTGCTGGACCCAGCCTACCCTGCTGGAACAGCCTTGCTGGTTTGGCTTCCCCGGTGTGCTGCCACTCTGCCTTTTGTGAACGAACTCTGCTATTGTGTGCAGAGCAGGGGCAGGAACTTGTCTGGGCCTCCAGAATACAGATCTCACCTCTGACCTTTCCCATTCATTGCACTTGCCTGATCTGCACAGCCCAGGGCAAAAAAAATAGGTGGAAGAATGCAGCTAAAGTGAGGAGGCAGTCTGAGGGACACCATGGGTGGTTTGGTGGAGCAAGATGAACACCTCTTGACAGCCTAATAAAGGTCACACTAAATGTTAACATGGTTTGCATTGGGATTTGTGTTTTATCTGCAATGGTTGGCAGGCACTACTTCTAGGGAAAGCTGGGGCAGCAGCAGGAAGAAGGAAATAAAAGGCATGTTCACAGTCTGTCTGGTGGCTGTTCCTGCCGAAAGGGACGTGAAATTCCGCTTTTCCTGCAAACAGCAGAGAAATGGGAGCAGCTGGGATAGCTACACTAGCTATGCCTTCTTCATTTGACCAGCCAACTTGGAAAGTGGCCTGTCTGTATCTGGAGGCATGTACAGATGATGTGTGCCAGCCTCCTGCCAGGTCTCCATCGCTTTAGATGGATGAGGAAGAGAGAAAGCTCCAGGAGCTGGAGGGGATGTGGTCCTGGCAGCGTCCACCCTTGCTCTTGTCTCAGCTCTAGGCACAGGTGCCTCCCTCCTCTGTGGTTTCATGCTGGTGAGGTAAAAGGAACAGAACTGTCAAGTGGGTCTTTGGCTTCCCTTTCCTTTTCCCTGCTGGAGATGGAGTGAGGACTGTCTGTGTGAAGGACATCAAGGTATTTTTAGCATGGGTGAAGAAAGGCAAAGTATAAAATATATAGGCAAATATACCTCCTACAGCTGTAAGAGGACCTGCTCAGGGCAACTGTTTTTGCTGGAAAGGATTTATTTGCCTGAAACCCAGCAAGGAGAAGAAAGCACCACTTTCTTTCACCACAGGCTGGGGGAGAAGGCGGCTGTGTCTTGCTCTTCCCTCCTCACAAAAATCTGGCAAGTCCTAGTAGAGGATTTTTTCTTGATGCTGGCACTCCACGCTCCTGGAAGCTCCTGGCTCTGTGTGCTGGCAATGGGAGTGCAGGAGGGTCAGGGATGGGGTGATCCTGTGGGTTCCTGGCACTGCTGGGGCTGGGAGATTAAGGCATTTGTGTCACTTCAGCTCACAAGCCTGAGAGGATGAACTTTCCTTTTCCTAGATGAGTCCTGTTCTGTGATGGTGAAGTGGCTTTTTCCTGCACTTGCTGGTAACAATGAGAGGGAACTCCTTGCCCTTAGTGACCATCATTTACTGAGAAGTGGGTAAAGTGCTTCTTCCATGTTCCCTTCCCTTTGCTGAACTCTGTTCTGATGCTGACTACTGGCAAAAATATAAATTTCTAACCAGACAGCCCCTTGAAAAGGCCTGCCTTTGCTGTCTGAGGCCATCCAGGAGGAGCCTGTGTTCCAGCTGCAGTGCTAGGCTCCCCTGCCTGTGCCAGTCAGGCTGTGAGCATCCCTGCCCAGGGCCCTGCAAAATTGCTGGGAAGATGCTATGTGACACCAAGTGCTTTAGGCAGGGTGCTGTGGGGGCTCCCCCTCTGCCCTGGAGAAGGCTTTGGGAAGGGACTGGTGCTTCCCTGAAGCTGGAACATCATGCATTGCCAGCACTTGGGCAAATGGAGGAGGGCTGGAGTACGACTTGGGGGTGTCCCTACGTCCCTGTGCTAAATTCAGCTCTGTACCCAGTTTGTTTAAAATCCACCGTTGCAGTATTTTGCTGCCTCCCTTCTGGAGTGCTGGGCATTTACAAGGTCTGCAGAGATCTCTGCTCAAATTCAAAGCTGCTAAAAATTTTATGGAGATGCCTTTCTTGGGCTCAGCAGGTCTCAAACTACAAATTCTGTTTCAGACCCTGAAACTGGAGTGGTTCAAGCTGCTCTTTCCTGAGGGTAGGAAGAGGTTCCTGAGGTTCATTGGCAGGCTGAGCAGGACCCCTATATCCCCTGGTGTTAGATCTGGGTGTGTTTCTCTAATTGTTGAGTGAAATGAAAAGTCAGCTAAAGGCTTTAGTCACTGGAAAGCTTTTTTGGGGAGAGTGGAGCTTCATACGTTGCTTGGCTGAGGGTAGAAGCCCCTGGAAGGTGGACAGCTCAGGTGTTTGATACTGGACTGGTTCTCAAATCAGGCAGTGCTTGGTGGGGGGAGTCTCCCAGAGCAAGCATATGCAAGTTAGAAAAAACAAACAAACAAAACAAACCAAAAAAAAAA